>PRKT01000680.1:212454-269834 GCA_003671525.1 Saccostrea glomerata
CCCCCCCCCCCCCCGGGAGGTCATGATTAGAACAAACATCTGTTCAATCTACACAAACTGAGGATGAATATTACTAAGCATGGCTTTAAAGTACTTGAAAAGAAGATTTAAAAGTTTTCCCTAGATATTCCCATGTAAAACTTTTATCGGCCATTTTGGCCCCACGCTACCCCCGGGGGTCATGATTTCAACAAACTTGAATCTACACTACCTAGGGATGATTCCACAGAAATTTCATCTTTCCTGTCTCAATGGTTCTTGAGAAGAAGATTTTTCCTATATATTCCTATCTAAAACATTGATCAGCCATTTTGGCACAACCCTACCCCCGGGGGTCATGATTTGAACAAAATTGAGTCTACACTAACCTGGGGATGATTCCACATGAGTTTCATATTTCCTGGTCCAGTGGTTCTTGAGAAGAAGATTTATAAAGATGGTATATCGTATAGATAATAAACATTGGGACGTACGTATACATTCGTACAGTGTACATAGTCGTAAATGTCACATAAACAAACACACATACACTTTCAACACACATGTATGTTGCAGTTTAGTTAAAGTTGAAGAATGGTAAGTCGTACTGTTTGAAAGATAAAAAAATGATCATGAAAGAACTTCAATCTCCTAAAACCCAAATCCTCTCCTTTATTTAAGTAGAAAAAAATGACACCCTTCATTTTTAAATTTATGTCTACACAAAGTTACAGGTAGATTTAGGTAATATTTATTCAGAACACTGAACAGATTGGGCAACAGGCAAACTGCCTCTAAATCATTTTTCTATACAAGGTCACTGGTAACAAATATAATGAATTGAGCTAATATAAATCTATAGTTCCGAATTCACAGATATAACTAATTAAAGAACTGATTTTATTTTTTTTTCTAGAAATCAAACTTTCTTACTTGGTTTTCTATAGGTTTTGTTGTCGATGATATAAATGTCCCAGTGTGGATATAGACCTATACAGGATCTCACGACGTCAGGTCTCCTGTATCTCCAGAGCCACGTCACGTGATCTACACTGTCCTGTGATCTTCCTCTGTAATGTACAGCCTCCCCTTCTCTTCTTAGTTCCGTTAGAAATTTTTCTCGTTCATCCTTACTCTTGATTTTATTTTCTGGGATATTTACTGTAGAAAAAAATATACTGTTTACAATAAACATTTACACTGTAATACTATTATGTATATATACATGTGTATAGGTAGAGATGCATTCCAACTATAGATTTATTAAACACGATCAGTTACTTCTGTTATAATATGTTAATCTAGAAGCATTAAATTGTAATCGATGAAGCTACTACAAAAAAAAAAAGAAACTGATTTAAATGTATAAATGTTTCTACCGATAAATTTTAACTCTTTAAAATGTAATCCAATTATTCAAATAAAATTCTGGAAGAAAATTATAACAATTTACAATTATTTTTAGTCTGACTTACATGTCTGCTGTATCTCATCATATATCCTCGTGTCCTCCATGGTGACGTGAGTCAGTATGTTCATCTGTAGACGGAGTATCAGGAAGAAATCACAGAAACTGTCACTACTAGTGACACACTTCTCTCCAGGTTTTCTGTTGTATTCCTCTGATCTCAGGTACACACTGGCTGTGTCATAACTACTGTAACAGAATGGTATACGCCAGCTTATTGATGATGCTACCCTATACATTGTCTCATCCTTTGTGTCCTCCGTTATCTTATCCTTATCTTCCCAGAGGTAACCACGCGACTTCAGTCTGTCCAGAGTCTGTTGTGCTTCCTCACGTGTTCTAGAATCCTTTTCATCGTACACTTCCAGTCGCATCCCATTAAGAAAGTCCAGCCATTTTGTTTCAGTGAAGTCTGGAGGACTGGAGTCAGAACACAGAAAACAGAATAACACCAACACCTCGTCATCAGTCAGTGTGGAAAACTCATCTACAACGTGTTGTGAACATATTCATGTATTGAGAAACACTGTCATTAAATATGAAGCATATTATAGTTTAAAGGACCTCTATAATTTAGGTGATTTTTTTATTCATTTTTCGCCATTTTTTTCTTTTCATCTAACTCAATTCAGCTTTTTTGACTAGTATGATAGTAATGTTTCAAAAAGTGAAATCGACCTACATGTGTATATAGATTAAAATCTGATTACCAGATTAATTGAGAAGTGTTTTAACAATCAAAACACATGTAACGACCAGCACCAATCTTGATACACGTACTGTTTAGAACAGGCAAAATCTCATCTCTTGCAATATTATGTATCACTTTTGATACAACTTCCACATCAACAAGCTGAGTAGCTTGGTTTCCAACCAAAGCTGGTTCGACTAAAGTGTCCTCCATGTCCCCCTCCATAACATCCTCGATACCCTAAATTTTACAGTTTATTCATGCTTTTTAAAGTTTACCAAATGCAATATACATAACAGCCTGATGATCCAGCATCAATCTTGCCAGCAGATTAAGATATACTCGTATACCAAACACAAACTTATTGTAAAAATTATGTTTTCCCCCTAATACATGTCAAAGGAAATTCACTTTTCACACAGTATCAATGTACATCATAAATCTGACTTTAGTCAGACCTATATTTTCGCTATCCCATTTACATAAAATGGTAAATAGTGGTAACAAAAGGTCTAGATTTAGTCCAAATGTGTGCATCAGCTGTTGCATGAACATAATCGTTCCCGATTGTCACATTTCGCTAGCATAATATAAAAAAATTCGCAATTTACAACAACCTACATGCATATAAGGTAAAGTTTGTTTGTGTTTTTTTTAATTCAACATATAAATACTTCTAATCAAGGTACAGTTCAATATCGTTTACCTACCAACCTGCGTATGCTCAGCTGATTCTACACTGTCTTATTTACTTTCTCACCCGTTTATCAAGTTTATTACCTCAAATAAATCTTCCATGAATGCTGCAATATTGTCTGTTAATTAGCAAATATGCTGAACAGTCGTTTAAATTGTTAATATATAAAGAATAAAGAATATAAACAACGTAAGTTTCTTAAAGGAAGTATACAGCTTCGATTTTCTATACATCCCGGTGAGGGCGCTGCGAGCGCAGGGACATATTTTCCCGCCAAAGCGAGTCGGCGATCCCTTCAATTTAGGTCTATGCTTTTGGCAAGTTTCAAGTTTACGTAATATTTATAACCTTAAGAAATTCCCTAATATTTGTTATCCAGTGAAAATTTGAAAATTAACTAAAAAAATGTTAACAACAAAGAAAAACTATACCCACCTACATTAAAAATTATGATGCTTGACATAAAAAGTTATAAACATGTCTATATTTGTCTCCTTTAGAAGAAGGGCTCCAGATGAAGATATAGAAAATGATCAAATTTTAAAACAAAATTTTTTGAAATTTTTCTTTGCCAAATGATCGCTGACAGCTTAAAATATCATATCTAAAAAATTAAGTTAAATTTGGTGGTAAATTTGTGGTTAATTTGTTGAACCCCAGCCTCCTTAAATAGAATTGCAATTAAGGATGGTTGAAAATTATAATCTTTGATTATTTACTTGTTAGGGTTTCATGAAAGTTGTTTGAAAGTTCATCTTATAATATCATTAAATGTTAATCTTGTAGATGGCCTGTCTCCTACTATGGTTCCACAACTGCCACATCACACCAGCTGTACCTGACATTTTGGAAGAGTGTTGATGCTGTGGAAGAAATGGGTTTCACAGTGGACTACATGATGGCAGATGGGGCAACTACAAACAGAACATTCACTTCTATGTTGTTTAATGGAGACCCAAGGGAAGAACTATTTCTATTCAAAAATGTGTATAACAGAGAGCATGTAATGGTTGCCATACAAGACATCAAACATGTGTTAAAAAGAATAGAAACAACATAGAATCAAGCAGAAAGGAAAACAAGGAGAATTCCAAGGGGCGTTACCTTGTTTTGGAGGGACAATCAATTGTATGGGACCACTGGGAAGAATGTTTTCTTTTTAAAACATCAGAAGGATGACCAGAAGTTACATATGTACATCAGCAGGGGTACCTTAAGTCACCTTTTTTGTACATCAGTAGGGGGACCAGAGGTTACCTTATATTTAACATCAGAAGGATGACCAGACGTCATTTTATATTGTACGGGGAATAGTGGTCACCTAATATTGTACAGTACATCTGTAGCGGGACCAGAGGACACCTTATATTTAACACCAGAAAGGGGACTAGAGGTCACCTTATATTTTACATCAGTAAGGGGATGAGAAGTCACTTTATATTGATCATCAGCAGTTGTACCACGGTTCACCTTATATTGTACATCAGTCGGGTGACCAGAGGACACCTTATATTGTACATCAGTACGGGGACCAGAGGTCACCAGATATTTTTCATGAGTACGGAGACTAGTGGTCACCTAATATTTTAATGTTCATCAGTAGACGGATCAGCGGTCACCTTATATTTAACATCAATAAGGGGACCAGAGGACACCTAATATTGTACATCAGTAGTAGGACCAGATGTCATCTTATATTGTTCATCAGCAGAAGGACCAGAGGTCACCTTATATTATACATAAGTAAGGGGACCAGAGGTCACCTTTTATTTAACATCAGTAGAATGACCAGAGGTCTCCTTATATTGTACATCAGCAGGGGGACCAAGGGTCACCTTATAGTGTACATCAGAAGGGGGACCAGAGGTCACCTTATATTGTGCATCTGTAGGGGGACCAGAGGCTACCTTATATTGTTCATCAGTAAGGGGGACCAGAGGTTACCTTATATCTAACAACAAAAGGGGGACCAGAGGTCACCTTATATCTAACATCAGAAGGGGGACCAGAGGTCACCTTATATTGTACATCAGTAGAGGGACCAGAGGCCACTTTATATTGTATATCAGCAGGGGGACCAGGGCTCACCTTATATTTAAAATCAGATGGGGGACCAGAGGTCATCTTATTTTGTACATCAGTAGGGGGACCAGAGACCACTTTATATTGTACATCAAAAGGGGGACCAGAGGTCACCTTATATTGTACATCAGTAAGGGGATGAGAGGTCACTTCATATTGATCATCAGCAGGGATATCAGGGGTCACCTTATATTGTACATTGGCAGGGGGACCAGAGGTCACCTTACATTGTACATTAAAAGGGGACCAGAGGACATCTTATATTGTACATCAGTAGGGGGACCTGAGCCCATTTTTTATTGTTTACATGTATCAGTAGGGGGACCAGAGGTCACCTTTAATTGAACATCAGAAGGGGACCAGAGGTCACCTTATATTGCACATAAGTTAGGAGATCAAAGGACACTTTATATTGTACATCAGCAGGGGGACCAGGGGTCACCTTATATTGTGAATCAGTAGGACCAGAGGCCACCTTATATTGTACACCAGTAGGGGGACCAGAGGTCACCTCATATTGTACATCAATAGGGGACCAGTAAGGGGACCAGAGGTCACCTTATATTATACATCAGTAGGAGGACTAATGGAGTTTTATGAAAAGACTTACTTTTACATTAGACAGCTGACTTTTACATTTCAAGTAATTGAGTAAGTCATTGTTTAAATGGTAAAAGTCAGTAGTCGATTGTAAAAGTAAGTCTCTTCATAAAACTCCAGTGGTCACCTCATATTGTACATCAGAAGGGGGACCAGATGTCACCTTGTATTGTACACCAGTAAGGGGATCATTATATTGCACATCAGTAGGGGGGCCAAAGGTCATCGTATATTGTACATCAGGAGGGGTACTAGAGGTCAACTCATATTGTACATCAGTAGGGGGACCAGAGGACACCTGATATTGTACATCGGTAGGTCACCTTATACAAGAATCGTTTAATAATGTCTTCGGTGCTCGGAAAGAAACAAAAGTTGCTTTTCAATAATTTAGTTATAATGATTTAACCTAAAATTATCTTTTCATTAAAACACATGTTAGTAACATTTTTATCCAATTTCTGATTCATTTTCAATTGTTTTTCGAACTCATTTTCTGGTATGAACCTTTGTATACTGCATTATTGCAGATCCTATGATTTCCTGGAATTGTTTCTTCCTTCTGAAAGGCGTTTTCTCAAGTTTGGCAAATGGAACAAGTCAAAAGGCGAAAGATCTGGCGAATATTGTTAACGTGAATGAACATTAACTTTTGTTTATCCCCAAGACTCCTTTACTCTTCAGGGCTTTCGGGTTTGGACGCTGTCATGGAAAAAATCTTATGTTGAGGATTCCTTATTCTCATTAACCTTTTGATTTTTTGCCAAAAAAATTGCTTTCTAGATTCCTCAAGAAATTAAACTGCATCCCCGAATACGAATTTGAACAATAAGACCACTAATATTTAACAAAATTGCCTATAAATCTATCCTTGTGCTCTTGCAATTCTCTGCTCTTCTTAGACCTTTGCTTTTTAGCTCACCTGAGCCGAAGGCTCAAGTGAGCTTCTCTGATCACATTTTGTCCGTCGTCCGTCCGTCTGTCCGTCTAGCTGTCTGTCTGTCCGTCTGTCTGTCCGTCTGTAAACTTTTTCACATTTTCGACTTCTTCTCAAGAACCACTGGGCCAATTTTGACCAAACTTGGTACAAAGCATCTTTGGGTGAAGGGGAATTTAAATTGCTAAAATGAAGGGACATATCCCCTCGCAAGGGGAGATAATCAAGAAAAGGCAAAAATAGGGTTGGGTCATTAAAAAATCTTCTTCTCAAGAACTACTGGGCCAGTAAAGCTGAAACTTATGTGGAAACATCCTGGTATAGTGTAGATTCTAAATTGTTCAAATCATCACCCCCGGGGGAAGGGCGGGGCCACAATGGGGAATCAAAGTTTTAGATAGAAATGTATAGGAAAAATCTTTGAAAATCTCCTTCTCAAGAACCACTGGGCCAGAAAAAATTAAGCTTATGTGGAAGCATCCTGGTATAATGTAGATTCTAAATTGTTCAAATCATGACCCCCGGGGGAAGGGCGGGTCCACAATGGGGAATCAAAGTTTTAGATAGAAATATATAGGAAAAATCTTTGAAAATCTTCTTCTCAAGAACCACTGCGCCAAAAAAAGCGGAAACATATGTGACCATGGAAGGATTATGGGGTAGTGTAGATTTCAAAATGTCTAAATTATGATCAGTGGGGTAGGGTGGGGATGCATTATGTATAACAACGAGGAAATCTGGTAAAGAACAGAATGGTCAACGCTTCTCAGGTGAGCGATGTGGCCCATGGGCCTATTGTTTTGTCAAGTACATCTTATTGTAAATTTGTTTTGATGGTTTTAAGCAATAGATTCAAGTTTCATTATCTGTTTGAAATTCAAATAAACCTGGATAACTACAATTACTGATATTTTTAATAATTGTTCATATACTAGTATTCTTATATGGAGTCGTTTTCACTCATTTGTTAAGGGTTACTTTTGAGTAATAAGCTTTTTTTCTGTCAAACGTTTTTAAAACAGTGTGAACTACTCCCGAAATGATGTGTATTTTGAATGAGGGCGTATAAGGCGTGTACAATCCCCCGCTTTGAGACAAAATGTTTTTCAATTTTCAAAATCCACAAAAAAGCTATATTTTTCTAAAATCATGTTCTCAGTAATGTCATCTTCAAAATATTTTATCATTTTATTTTTCTGAACGACTTATCATTTGATAATATTTATTTCAAAGTTGACAGTTAAGCATATTTAGTGGAAAATGGGTTTAATAGAGCTATAAAAAACGAATTTTGAACATGAATGGGTCAAGTCTCCATTCTTCGTGAACGCTTAAATGATGGAAATGTTACAAACCCGTCCATTTAAATCACACTGAAAGACGTCAATAGTGCATATACTTCGTAGCGTACCGGTAGTGGTTAAAGCGGTTGGTCTTGGACTAAACCTGAGCTATGAAGAGAGTTCGAATCATACATGAAGCTTTTTCTTTTTCTTTTTTTTTTTGTTTTCAAATGTCATAAAAACATGAATAAAAAATAAATTATTCATAAATTATTAAAACAATGAAATAAAGAATTTGATATGTAAAAGATGATATAAACCATAAAATTTTGAAAAAATACTACTTTTCGAATTGAGAAATATCTTTTTTCAGAGCGCGGAATTGTCCTTGCCTTGTACGCCTCCATTCTTTGCTATGTGTCGTATAGTCAATCATACACCATCAGTGATTATTTGTTGAAATTTGGCAAACAGTACATTATTTGTTTAATTTTTGTTTGCAAGTACGGTATTCATTTTTGATGCCCATTATATACATTTTATCAGTGAAATCCACCTGCTCAATTGTCTATAAAACAAACATTGATTGCAGTAAATTTTTACATATTTCAGTGAGTATTTCTTTGGGATTCTTAACAAATTTTACAGCAGCTTTAATGGACGGTTTAATTTTACTTTAGTTTACTGATTCTTTACAATTCATTTTTAATGCAGTGTCTCGAATACCCTTGTTTTCCAGCTTCTCACAATTAAACTATGTGATGAAAAGTAGTCACATCAATTGTTAAAAATTCAAGCTTAGTATTGTATGTCATACAGTTCAGGACATTATTTATTGAACAGCCCTCGTAATTTGTACATCAGTAGGGGGACAAGAGGTCACATTATATTGTACATCATTAAAAACTAATGATAACACTATTTTGAACGACAATGAAGAAACCGGAAGACACTTTATATTTTACATCAATAAGAAGACCAGAGGTCATCTTATAATATTATATTGTAAGTCAACAGGGAGACCAGAAGACACCTAATATTTTACATAAATATTGAGACCAAAGGACTCCTTATTTGGTCACCTGAATCAACGCATGTGACTTATTGCTATCATTTTTTTTTCTGGCGTCGTGCGCTGTGCATTGTGCGTTAACATTTGAACATTTTCAGCTTTTCTCTGTAATCCCTCAACCATTTACAACCAATTTTGGCATAAAGCATCTATGGGTGAAAGGGAATTTTTTTTTAATTCATGGTCCCTGCCCTCCACCCCCTAAGGCAAGAATGTTTGGGCGTAATTACTACAATTGATGAAATCTTTAAAAATCTTCTTTACTCATTAACATCAAGCCGTCGAACTGTTGGCATAATTATTATAAGCATTGACTCCATACCAAAATTGTGAAATTCATTGTCCCAGGGTCAGGGGCCCTGGGGTTAGGACAGGGCTATAAAATTTATATTAATTTATAATCTCTCTCACTTCGTCTGTCCGAATATAAATTAAATATACTTTTTATTCTGTATTGAAAGAATAATCAACTCATATGTATGGAATGCTGCTCGTCAGAACGTTTATTTTAACACAAATTTAACACATTTGTTTTCATTTCAACACACGTTATTTTTAATCATTAAATAATACTTATATACATTCATATATATGTGTGTGTGCCTAATTTACTGGTTTCCATTCCTTACAGGTTCTGTACGAGCGGTAGAGTAACTTTTTAAGCACGCACCTGCTATTTATATGACCATGTCACGTGACATAAAAACCACACAGATCCACCATTCTGTTCACACAGGAAATACCCATAACGACAATAATAATAATTATGAAATGCATTTATCCTTTGAAAATATTTCCCTCTGCCCCTGGATATTAAACAAACTAACTACATGCAAAGTTGTGATGAGGAAGGGTATTCTCTACAAAGTTTTGAAATTCGTGACCCAAAGGTCAGGGGTTCCGGTGTTACGCTGGGGCTATATATACTGTAAAGTTTATATTCATTAAAGAGGCTGAGGGGTGGCAGCCATTTTCAGACTATTTTGATCTCCTTTAAAAGAAGAGCACCATATAAAGATATACAAAATGATCAAATTTTGAAAATTAAAATGTATGAATTTTTTCTTTGCCAAATGATAGTTGACAGCTTATGATACCGTATCTAAAAAATAAATAAGTTAAAACTGATGGTAAATTTGTGGTTAATTTGTTGTCCCCCAGCCTCCTTAATTCTTTAAAAAAATCTTCCTCTCTGCTCCTGGATATTAATTAAACTAACTACATATAGTTATGATAAGCAAGGGAGTGTCTTCCAGAATTATAAATTTCAAGGCCCCTGGCTCATGGGTACCATGTCATTTGTAGACAATACTGTAATTGAATTAATGCTTTGAAATCTGTTCTTTGGTATAAACCAATTTTTTATGAACAATGGTCCTTTTTATCAAAATTATGAAATGTATGACCTCAGGATGAGGGTTTTTGTGGTCAATGAGCACTACTAATTATTGCTAATTATTACCGCTTACTTGAAATGAAAGTTTTAAAGTTTTACAAGATGTTCAAATGACCTATAAGATCCATAGGCCTCTTGTCGTGTTCTTAAGTGAACGTCTAGCATCTCGTTAATATACATTTTATCTGTACCCACTGGTCCGCCCTTGTTTTCTTGTTAGGTGTCTGTTGGTTAAGACGAGTCTAGAATCGTTAATGCTTTATCTCTCTGCATTCATATAATATTTTTTATGTCTGATTTCTTTAAAAATGTACAACAAAGGGGACCACGTGCACTGGTCTCCTTATTTATGTACAATACAAGGTGACCTCTGGTCCCCCTTGTGATGTAAAATGTAGAGTGACCTAAGGTTCTCATAATGATCTACAACATATGGTGACCTCTGACCCCCTATTGATGTATAGGGTGACATCTGTGTCCCCTTATGATGTACAATATCATCTGACGTCTGCTTTTGTACAGTACAAGGTGACCTATGGTCCCCTTTCTGTTGTACAATATAAAGATGACCATAAGTCTCCATAATGAAATAACATATAAGGTGACCTTTGGTCAACTTATTGTTGTACAATATTAGTTTACTTCTGGTCCACCCAGTAACGAACGTTAAAACTGAACTGAAGGCTCTGTCACCCTACTGATGTACAATAAAAGGTGACTTCTAGTCCCCCTACTGTTATCTCCTACTGATGTACAATATAAGGTGTCCTTTCGTCCTCCTAATGTTGTACAATATAAGGTAACCCCTGGCCCCCTACTGTTGTACTATATAAGGTGACCTCTGGTCCCCCTACTTTTGTAAAATATAAGGTGACCCCTGGTCCCCCTACTGATGTTCCCTACTTATGTACAATATGAGGTGACCTCTGTTCCCCCTACTGATGTACATAAAAGGTTTCCTATGGTCCCACTACTGATGTACAACATAAGGTGACCTTTGGTCACCCTACTGGTGTACAAAATACGAAACCTCTGGTCCCCCTACTGATGAATAATATAAGGTGTCCTCTGGTCCAACTACTGATGTCCCCAACTTATGAACAATATAACCCTGGTCACCCTGCTGTTGTACAATATAAGAAGTCCTATGGTCCCCCTACTGATGTACAATATAAGGTGACCCCTGGTCCCCCTACTCATGTACAATATAAGATGTCGCCAGGTCTCCCTACTGGTGTGCAATAAAAGATGTCCCCTGGTTCAACAACTGATGTACAATATAAGGTGTCCTCTGGTCCCCCTACTGATGTACAATAAAAGGTGCCCTCTGGTCCCCCTACTGATGTACATAAGGTGTCCTCTAGTCCCCCTACTGATGTGCAATATAAAGTGACCCCTAGTCACCATACCAATGTACGATATATGGTGTCCTCTGGTCCCCCTACTGATATACAATATAGGGTTACCTCTGCCCCCCTATTGATATACAATATAAGGTGACCTCTAGTCCCCCTACTGATGCCCCCTACTATAAGGTGCCCTCTTGTCCCCTTATTGATCTAAAGTGTAATATTAGGTGTCCTCTGGTCCCCCTACTGATGTACAATATAAAGTGTCCTCTGGTCGCCCTACTGATGTACAATATAAGGTGTCCTCTGGTCCCCCTACTGATGTACATTATAAGGTGTCATCTAGTCCCCCTACTGATGAACAATATAAGGTGACCCCTAGTCCCCCTACCAATGTATGATATATGGTGTCCTCTGGTCCCCCTACTGATGTACAATATAAGGTGTTGCCGGTCCCCCTATTAAAATACAATATAAGGTAACCTCTAGTCCCCCTACTGATGTACAATATAAGGTGCCCTTTGGTTCCCCTATTGATCTTAAGTGTAATATCAGGTGTCCTCTGGTCCCCCTACTGATGTACAATATAAGATGAACTCTTTTTCTCCTACTGCTGTACAATATAAGGTGTCCTCTGGTCCCCCTACTGAAGAACAATATAAGGTGACCTCTGTTCCCCCTACTGAAGTGCAATATAAGGTGACTCCTGGTCCCCCTACTGATGTACAATATAAGGTTGCCTCTGGTTCCCCAACTGATGTACAATATAAGATGGCTCCTGGTCCCCCTACTGATATACAATTTAACGTTACCTCTAGTCCCCCAACTGATGTACAGTATAAGGTGACCCCTGGTTCCCCTACATATGTAGAATTAAAGGTGACCTCTGCTCTCCTACTGATGTCCACTACTGATGTACTGATGTAAGGTGACCTTTGGTCCCCCTACTGATGTAAAATAAATGGTGACTCCTGTCCCCCTGCTGATGTACAATATAAGGTTGCCTCTGGTCCCCCAACTGATGTACGATATAAGGTGACTCCTGGTCCCCCTACTGATATACAATATAAGGTTACCTATAGTCCCCAAACTGATGTACTGTATAAGGTGACCTCTGGTCCCAATAAAAATGTAGAATTAAAGGTAACCTCTGCTCTCCTTCTGTTGTCCACTACTGATGTACAGTATAAGGTGTCCTCTGGTCCCCCTACTGATGTACATTATAAGGTAACCTCTGGTCCCCCTACTACAGCTAATGTACAATATAAGGTTGCCTCTGGTTCCCCAAATGATGTACAATATAAAGTGACTCCTGGTCCCCCTACTAATGTACAATTTAGAGTGACCTCTGGTCCCCCTACTGATGTACAATTTAATGTGTCCTCTGGTCCCCTACTGATGTACAATATAAGATGACCTTTGGTCCCCCTACTTATGTACAATATAAGGTGACCCCTGCTCCCCCTACTGATGTACAATAAAAGGTGACCTTTGGTCCCCTTACTGATGTACAATACAAGGTGACCTCTGGTCCCCCTACTTTAGCTAATGTACAATATAGTGTTGCCTCTGGTCCCCCACCTGATGTGCAATATAAGGTGATTCCTGGTCCCCCTATTGATGTAGGATATAAGGTGACCTCTGGGCCCACTAATGATGTACAATATAAGCCGTTCTCTGGTCCTCTTACTTTTGTCCCCTACTGATGTACAATATAAGGTGACCTCTGGTCCCCCTACTGATGTACAATTTAAGGTGACCTGTGGTCCCCCTACTACAGCTGATGTACAATATAAGGTTGCCTCTGGTCCCCCTAATGATGTACAATATAACGTGACTCCCGGACCCCCTATTGATGTACAATTTAAGGTGACCTCTGGTCCCCCTACTGCTGTACAATATAAGGTGACCTCTGGTCCCCCTTCTTATGTACAATATAAGGAAACCTCTGCTCTCCTTCGGATGTCCCCTACTGATGTACAATACAAGGCGACCTCTGGTCCCCCTACTTTAGCTAATGTACAATATAAGGTTGCCTCTGGTCCCCCAACTGATGTGCAATATAAGTTGATTCCTGGTCCCCCTATTGATGTAGGATATAAGGTGACCTCTGGGCCCATTAAAGATGTACAATATAAGCCGTTCTCTGGTCCTCTTACTTTTGTCCCCTACTGATGTACAATATAAGGTGACCTCTGGTCCCCCTACTGATGTACAATTTAAGGTGACCTCTGGTCCCCCTACTACAGCTGATGTACAATATAAGGTTGCCTCTGGTCCCCCAAATGATGTACAATATAACGTGACTCCCGGACCCCCTATTGATGTACAATTTAAGGTGACGTCTGGTCCCCCTACTGCTGTACAATATAAGGTGACCTCTGGTCCCCCTTCTTATGTACAATATAAGGTGACCTCTGCTCTCCTACTGATGTCCCCTACTGATGTACAGTATAAGGTGACCTCTGGTCCCCCCACTGACGTACAATTAAAGGTGACCTCTGGTCCCCCTACATATATAGAATTAAAGGTGACCTCTGGTCCCCCTACTAATATAGAATATAAGGTGTTCTCTGGCCCACTTTCTGTTGTCCCCTACTTATGTATAATATAAGGTGTCTTCTGGTCCCCCTACATATGTAGAATTCAAAATGCCCTCTAGTCCCCCTACAGTACTGATGTACAGTATAAGGTGCCCTCTGGTCCCCCTACTGATGTAGAGTATAAGGTGACCTCTGGTCCCCCTACTGATGTACCCTTCTGATGTACAGTATAAGGTGACTTCAGGTCAGCCAAATGATGTATTAAATAAGGTGACACACTGGTCCTCTTACTGATGTACAATATAAGGTGTCCTCTGGTCCTCCTACTGATGTACAAATAAGGTGTCCTCTGGTCCCCCTACTGATGTACATTAAGTTGTCCTCTTGTTCCCCTACTGATGTACAGTTTAAGGTGACCTCTGGTCCCCCTACTTATGTACTAGATAAGGTGACCTTTGCTCTCCCTACTGATGTCCCCCTACTGATGTACAATATAAGGTGACCTCTGGTCCCCCTACTGATGTACGATGTTACTTGTTCTCTGGTCACCTTACTGTTGTCCCCTGCTGATGTGTACTATAACGTTACATGAAATAAAATCAGAGACCACAGGTCACCTAACGTAATCCATAAATGTTAAACGCTTATATATCATATATCGCATAAAATTGCAGTTGATGTTGCTAAGCACCCACCCTCCACCCCCTCTATCTTTTCTAATACCCATCAGATGGTTATTCCTTTTAAAAAGTTGTTTGTTTAAAACTTTAAAGGCTTCAAAGTATTACGATTTATTCTATTTTCACTTTACGTATGCAACGCACTACATTTTGTAGCGGAGTAAACAGGCCCGATAGTCGTGAAATGAGCAGGGGACCTCAGGTCCTAGTTCAGCGTACGTTTTATTCTTCTGCGTGTATACAAGGCGGCTACATGAAAGTGTTTGATGCGTGACCAGGAAATCGTTTTCAAAACACGCAAACTCAAACTATCAGGTAGCACGGGTAGCTGGCCTGTTAATCAAATCAGAAGCTATTGTTTTTTTAATGATTGACAGGCGGTAAATTATTGATCTTGAATCAGGTAGATTTTGGGGGCCTTAACATAAAATTGGGTGTTTAAGAACAATAACACATGGAATTAAAAATAAATTACATAGACCTACAAATTCAATTGTTGATAATTTTAACGAGAAAAAAAGAAACAAAACAAAGTAAACATGCATGCAATCTTTTGTATAATTCTTGGGTTCAGGAAGAAATGTCGAACCGTAATTTGTAAAACCTGAAAAAAATGGAAAGTACATGTATAGACTGCACTATCTGTAGCCTTATGGTTTGATATCCCATATTTGTTTTTGACCATAACGCTACATATCCCGTAATGCAAAAAAAATGCACTTACGGCGCAAGATTATTTTGCGCACCACATATTTGAGAGAATTCCAATTTCCAAGATGATCTACCTTTCCCTCCATGATGCTAGACACAGTCACATTTTTAAATAATTATGTATACATATATTTTATACACCTCGAGTATATATTCCTCACTGCATCTTTGGCTTTTGGATAATGCCGAACAAAACGTAGGTCAATGTGACCATTTTTGTATCATTTTATGGCTACATTTAAGTATCTTAGGTACTTTTTGGCTAAGACTTGTCAAACCTTGTCAGTTGATGCATCTTGGGTTTTCAGATAATGCCGATCAAAAAGTAGGTCATGGTGACCAACTTTTATCATTTTATGGCTTCATTTAAGTACTTTTTGGCTTAGAATTGTCAAACTTTGTCAGTTGATGCATCTTGGGTTTTTGGATAATGTCGACCAAAATGAAGGGCATGGTGACCTACTTCTATCATTTTATGGCTTTATTTCAGTATCTTGGGTACTTTTTGGCTTAGAATCATCAAGCTTTGTCACAGGCACATGAAGTATGGATAATAACCCCACCCCCCCCCCCCCCCCGTTTTTTTTAATAAAAAAAAATGTGAGTGTATAATATCTCAAAAATATAAAATTTCCTCGTCAAACACATCTATTTGTCGTTATATGCAAGCAGATTGTACTTTTTTCTCACGTTTAAAGAATGGCCTTATTCGGTATAATAAAAATACACAAGGTAAGAAACAAAAGTTGTAAACAAACGGGGAACCCCTACTTCGAGACAGATTACCAAGGTAATAAAGAATGTTACCTATCATAATTTTGCAATCACTCTGTCTGGGAGATGTTCTTTGATTAGACTCTTTAACCTAAACCCCGCTATTAGCGTTTGAAATGCCGTAATCAGACGATTTATTAATCGAATACATAAAATTTTCTCCATTGGCAGCTTTGAAGGAGGTTTTGGAGCTGTTTTTCTGTTTCGCCTTATCTGATTGGTTAGATATTTAAACTGTATTATAATTAGCAATTAGTTAATTAGTAAAAAGTCCGGACTATGTCGTGTCCGGAGTTAAATGTCGCACTGTTATTGTTATTAAGTTTTAAGGCATCTTATTAGTTTAATTATATGTATGCGATAAATTACCCATATATATGTATTCTTTTATGGAAAAAGTACAACAAATATTTCGAAAGAAAGTTGATTTAATTTTATTAAATAAGGGCAATGAGAAATATTTATCATCAGAACTGTGACACACCGTGTTCCACGGTGCACAGACACGCTGACTTCAAAGACGCCGACAAGGTTCGAGGTCCACGCTAAAGCGTGGACTTGCGGTCCACGGGGCCCCGTGTTTTTTGCGGAAAACTCGTGGCCTGTACTGTACATGTATACATATACATTGAAGTTCCTTCAAAAACAATCTACCTTGATTGTCTTTGATCATGCAGTAGGAGTACATGTACATACAATATTTTTTCCTAACACATATGATACCTTTCGTAAATTCAGCGTATTGAAATGACACTTATATTCAACACTTAAAGACAACAAAAAAGGACGCAACTCTTGCATTTGTACTCTAAATTTATAAATCATATGGTCTGTACAAAAACCTTTAAAAGTAAAAGTAAGCAGAGACAATTGCCACAAAATTTTTCCAAAGGAATACATTCACAATATAACACAATGCTAAACAACCCCAATTATTAGTTTTACAATAAAGATTTCTGTAATTGAGTATTGTATGATACAACCAAAATGAACAAACACCTAATTTTCCAGTAGATTGAAATTCCTCGTTAACGATATTTTGGAGGGCATTATAAGCAGAAAAAAAAACAATAACTGAGTTTCTCTGATATTTTCGTGAAATTAACTGCAGTGATTAGTTACTTCCAAAACTCGGTCAAATAGTCGGGATTAATTTGATGGCGGTCATCTACCTGGTGCAGAGGGCAATTAATTGAATTTCCTCTCCTCAACTTCTCCTCCTCAATAAAATTATCATCGATTTCTATTCCAATAATTTGATTCTTTTTTTCAAGGCAAGTAAATCCAGTTGTATACGAAAGATGTTTGTGAAACGTATTCGTGATATTCTTCAAAATTGTGCCAATGACTTTTCTTATAGCTACTGTGATTTCTTTTTCCAAACACCCATCTGCTTCAGAGTGCAAAATTTGAAGCTGGATAGAGTTACATGTTACAGACACTACCAAATAATGATCTCTGCAGTTAAACATTGCTGTGTTTTTGTACAGACATGTTGTTCCTTTACTTCTAAGGACCTCCAAACCTTCTATTTGCATTAATGACACAACAAGTCGGTAATATAAAAAGAAAGGCAGGAAGTCAAATAGGAACACTAAAACGGAGGTTTTTGACTCTGTGTTTTGAATAAATTCTTTCTGTGTTATATCAAACTTCTTTTTGTTCATAGAAGGCACATAATGACATTCCTTTCCGACGGCTATCAATCCTAGCCTCATCATGTACGTCAGCAAGGTTGTCTTGTGATACAAATAATGTCCATTATTTCTTCTAATTTCATCGGTTCTTTCTAACACCTGTGATTTCTTATCCTCTAGTTCCCAGATTCCATCTAAAAGTGTATCTTTCAGATTTCCTGTTTCGTAATATTCCTTCCAGTCTATTTTACTTGCGTGTATCCCTTTCACGTGTAACTTGTCTGTAATTATGGTTTTGAATGCATTTATGAACCACTGGACGTCTATGATTACGCGGGTATGTTAAGGAAGCATATAAGTAATTTCTCGGGAAATTTAGACTTTTTGAAGAAAATTTTGTTTAATAAATTACCAAAACCACTGATAAACGTAAACTGTTATTTACTATTGCATACAGATAAAAGCGTGTCTAACACAAAGACGTGCATAACCTCCACGGCATCACGTGACTTCTATTAATAGCAAAATTTTCCTTAATAAAAAGGCTTACAGAACAACAATACCCCGGAGTTTGATAATATCTTTGAGTATTTAATATAGCTGAAAAACATCTATTTTGTCTAAAAAGTGCTGCTAGAATCCAGCTATCTTGTCCGTAAAATATTTATTTCACACATTTGCACGAAACCTTACCCTTTGATTTGAACTTTATACATATGAATCGAGATTTTTCGTACAACCATGCTTAACTCAGGATTCTAGCAGCACTTTCCAAGTTTTTCAAAACGCAAACTTTCAATCTGTGTAAATCGTATGTTTTGAAATATTCAGCTTATTGTTGTTCCGTTGCATTTTTTGGTCAAGCATGACGGACGATAGGCCGACTGGGATACGTAATATAGCTGACTGTCTTCGAAAGAGAATATAATCGATGAAAATAAATTAGCATCCCCGTTTAATTTATTGAACTCCATATGAATTTAACACAATATTTCCGATATTTCCTTTTAAACTCCATTTTACGTATCTTTGAACATGCCGTCTTAGCCAAATTCTCTTTACACGACATGATCAATTTCCAAGTTACTCGATGTACACATATGACGTCATCGGTGGTAGATTTCAATCATAATGACTGTTACAGCATAAAAAAATAAAAACATTTTATTTTTGTTAATGTTTACTCGTTTCTATCTATTTTCTAGAGTTAAATAACATCTCTAAATACCAATATTACGAAAACCTGATTTCTAAAATTGACGTCATTTTGCCTACTATGACGTCATAATGCAGCACTGATTTAGCCAAGGTAGAATATTTTGTATGCTTCCTTATTCCCCCTGCGTACTGATTCTTGAAGACCTGTCTCATTAAAGAAAAGACATTTTCCAGCATCATGATAGTATCGAAGCATGTCAACAGCATTTTCCGTTTTGGCATCTTCTTGGACTGGCAACCTTCCATGTAGATTATTAAATGATAATATCGGTTGATTGTCGCTTTTTTCATTGATTTCATCATTGAGGAAAACCCATTCGTGAGGTATTTTCTCGCTCCACCTCGCGTTTGATGTGATATCTATGATACATTTTTCTAAATCAGCTAAGGGTTGATCGGCTGGAAAGCGTGCTAAGAAACATCTGTCTTCTCTTATGTACTGGTTTGTGTCAGAATCGTTGGGTAATGCATTGTATAATGATTGCAAAAGAGAATCTTTGTTCTGTAAAAAGAATTTAGAATCATCCTGCATGTACTTTATCTTTAAATTCAAATAAATGTTATGTTTATGTAAGAATTAAAAGATCAATAATGTTTTCTGAGAATCATCCTGCATGTATTTTACAAAATTAGTTAAAAGATTGGTTAAAAGATTATCTCTGAATTTAAATACATGTTATGTTTATGTAAGAATAAAAAGATCAATAATGTTTTCTGAGAATAACATTATCACATATGCTTTTTTCTTTAATTAAATTTTTACTAACCTTATATAATGATTTATCCCAGTGTGTTGCTACAATAAGTACTTCTACTTGTTCGTCATTTCTTTGTTTTACAGATGAACAATAGGTGTGGATTGATTTCAACCAAAACACAAAGTACTCTGGAACATGAGCCCTTATTATTAGCATAACAAAAATTAAAAATAAATCCTATGTAATTCATTCACAAGGAATAAGCAGAAAAATCATCGTAAATGCTTTTCACATTCTTGCTGTCTAACGTTGTTAATAATTATAATTCAAAATTTTGATGATTTTCTATTTTCAGATGAAATTTATAAACGATAGGGTAGTAAAATAAGATTATACCTTTGTATGTCCATCCAGAAAATACTGTGTCCGTCTGGTCACACACCTCCTTATCTACCACCTGGTCAAGGTCTTTAGAGGCGTCTACCACCACAATGTAAAAGGCTCTCCTTGTCAGGTAAATCTGATGACAAGCGTAGTAAGCACACTGTCCTCCAAAGTCAAAGAAAGTCAAAGTCTTATCTGAAGGTTCACTCTCTCTCTCTCCATTCTTCTCACAAATTTTCCTATCTTTGATTTTTCCTGTCAATAACACAGTCATAAATATTCATTTAATACTCTTATATATTTTTCTGAAAATAGTGTATTGCAGGTAAAAGGAAAAATGAAGAAATCCAGGATTTTAAAATGTAAAAAAAAACAAAACAAGAAAATCAATTCAATTTTTTATAATAAATAATTTCTTTTCATATGACACGTTTATAAAAAAAAGTTATGTTTCTTTTCGTTATCATAATCAGTTCTTACTAGGGATGGCAGTCGAATACAGAATTGCTAATCGGTTAACCGCAACACGTTCCGACCGATTAACCGGTTAATCGTTTCAAAAATACACATTTTGACATTTTTTTCATGTAGCTGTATTCGTATGCACAAAAATACTGTATATAACGAAACTTCAAAGTTTTATTTGTCTGAATGACAAAAATAAAGGTCTTTTTTTATTTAAATTTTAGTGCACAAGAAAAAATTAAGAAAAACACGAAAAAGGCTTAGAAAAATCACCGATACCTTCTAGAGCAGATGTAAAATATATATTTTTTTTGCATCGTCACAAAAGCGGATTAAAGCTAAATCTGTTCAATTAACTTCATTTTTTTTAACTGTATAGATAACTGAAAACGAAAAACATACCAATTAACAGAGCATAGAGGGATTCATTTGTAATTATAAAAAAAAAACTGCAGTACTATCGGGGTAAAATGCTTAAATGATTTTGTTAAACGCTAAATTATCAACTCTTTGTGCAGAAAATTATTTTTTCAAACGAATTTTAAGAAAATAGACTTTTTTGAACATGTTCACATGTTTAAAAGTATAACAGGGAAGAATATCGTTTCGATCCTTTCTGACCTGAAGATTGACCCTGCAGATCTTTTGCAAAGTGTGGATGTGACTTTATTCTCAAGAACTGATTTTTCTTTTAATACCTATATATTTAAGATATTTTAAGCATATGATACTGCACTTCTTAAGTTTTGCATTAATATAATATTGATTTTAATTTTATATGCATTTATTCATTTACATGTAAAGGCATGTCAAAAGATATAGGTCGCACAGAATAATTGATCATTTTCACTGTTTAAATTTCAGTTTGCGATCAACATACAGAAGTTAAGACGTTAATCCCTTTCTATAGAGAATACATTTGTTGTATTACGAAATAAAGCTTATAGGATGCACTTAATGGTTAATTGTATTCTCCATCACTGCATTTGTCCGAATTTAACTTTTCTCTTTATATATTCTCTATTTATATGTTAGACATCCACATGCAATACCTAAGTGCTTACATACATGTATTATAAATTATTTCCATTTCTATTTGGTTTTTTGTGTTTGTTTGTTTGTTATTTAACATCCCTCTAGAGAATTATTTACTCATATGAACAGGCCAACACATGCAGAATTAAGAGAAGATTATCGTTTACTTAGCAACTTAAGAGAAAATTCTGCAAACATAAGCTAGGGATGATTCGCATTATTGTAAAATTTGTTAAATGTTTGCGCTGGACTGCGTCAACGGTATCCCATTTTCTTTTAAATAAGACTGTTTAAACCGAGTAGGTACAGTAGGTACTCGCACGAAAAACATCCATTTCTGTAAATACATGTATACCATGAAAATACTTTGCAGTTTTCCACTTGCACGTTGTACATGTAACGCCTCAATTAATATATTCTCAAACAGACGCTACAATCAAACAAACAAATGCTAAGGGGTAATCAGAGATAATGTAGAACTTGAATAGAATGATAATAAGGAGTAAATAGAAGACGAGAGATAAAAGCCTTATAAACTTCTAAACTAATCGATGTTAAATTTATATCTTACATACATATTAGATTGTATAATTATTAAAAAAAATGAATCTTAATCGAAATCACTGATCTAGCCAAAATTTATCTACATAAAATATTGTCTTTCGAACGATTGTTTCAGATATTTTTGTGTATCATTTTTTTAAAGGTTCACATACAAAACGTTTTGAATTTAATATTTTGAATTTTTTCTGTAGTATATCACGACTTATATATTGGTAAAGCATTTCACACGGAATTTCAAAAAAAAAATATATAACATTTCGTCAAAAAGTTATCATAACTTCAAATTTCCGGACGGGTTTGCTTGACACATCCTTGCGCTTTCACAAAGAGGGTGTTGCAGAAACTCGCGATTATCCCCATTCATATCGAGATGGACATTTAAATACCCTCGTTATATCTAAATATAGATACAGCTACGTAAAGGACTATGTTTATGGCGGGTATCTCCTGCTTGAAAACAGGGACTTGCTCCTGGCGTGTAAAAAATATCTATTAAAAAAATGATATACTATAAAACTACACAAGGGAGGACGCCATTTTGGACCCCTTCCTCGCTTCAATCTCTGTTTTCGTTATATTTTGCCGTATTTTACTGACTCACCGCCGGGGATCTGTTAATTAAATAATGATTCTTCTAAAACCTTATGCTTAAATTTCACCCTTGGAGCCTCTGCAATACATATTTCAGACTAAAAATATTCCAAACGTGCTTGTTAGGACAGTTGGTATGGACAGAGAGCGAAAGTAACCTGGATGTCTTCTTTTTAATGGAAGGGGGTTAACAGAAAAAATATTTAAAACGAAATAACAAGACTTTCAGTCAATGCTCACAAGTAATAACCCCGATCTGATTTGATGTCAATATCGGGTAAACACTGTCATGTTAAATATTATACATTAATATTTAAGGACGACAGACCTAATTCGAAATTTCGCGCCACTGCGCAGGAAGTCGCGCATCTGCCTTGAATCAGATTGACGTAATTATGTATTGCTAAAGATGATTGATATACATTTTTTAATGCTTACAAAGAGTTTCATACCTTTATCCCCAATTCAAAAATATTTTACACAATTCGATTTACTTTCATTTGTTGATTCTATAAGAAAATGATTATTTTACGACATTTGCCATAAGCGCATGGCGAGTAAACAAAAACGTGTTGTCACAGTTGTGATGTTGATGACCATGATGACTTTCCTGACTCGCCGGTTAGGCTGGCTTTGTTCATTTGAAGCTTCCTTTTTCATTAAAAAATGAAGTGCAGCAAGTAAAAACATCGTCATAAACTACGGCCAAATGTACGACCTCCTGTCTCCCATTATCGATGCGATTCTAGAGCGGATTCTGGACCGTGGCCCGAGAGGTTAAGTTCAAGTTGATGTTTCTGATGGAGATGATTTGTAAGGAAAGATCTTTTTCTGAATAATGTCTGTTACGTTGCCTTTTCATCCTAAAGATGAACTAAACATGCATGATGCTAAATGAACATAAAAGTGTTTGTAAATGAAGGAGTAAACAAGAGCCCGGAATGCAAGGACCTAACAGCTGCCAAAGCTTGAAATTTCTGATGTGATATCAACACTATTCAGTATTTTATTTGGAACAGGTAACCATCTTTAGATTTTTTGTTTTAGGCTAAATGTTGCATTGATTCATTATGTTTTATTATTATTGTTGAATATATTTCTTTTAACAAATGTTTAATGCATCTTTAAGTCTAACGAATGTAATAATGTTAAAGATTTTGGATGCAGTTGCAATAGGTTGTAAATGTTAAGCAAATTACCTTATTAGAGTAGCCGAGTTAATTTATAAGCAGTAACTTAATTCTGAACAGGGATTTTCCACTATTCCCGTGTTGGGCCGAATATGGGCCCCATTCCCAATTGCAAAATCACTCCATTTTTCCCAAAAATTAGCAGCCTGTGTTTAAGTTTTGAAAAATTTATGTAAAACAAACCTGGTTAGGTTTGAACTTTTAATGAAATGAGCATAATTTTTGGAGACTTGGCTAAACTTTATCATAATAGATCTCTTTTCTGAAGTAAAGTTCTGAATAATGAAGTAAAAAATCAATGTTACCTATCATATTAGTGTTAATTTATTGAAATACATCTTACTTTAAAATTTCCCAAAGAGTTGTAAAAAGTCGTTAAATTCCCAATGTTAAGGGCCTGGGCCCCATTCCCAAAATGGGGTGGAAAGTACCAGCAATGTTGAAACAGGCTGATCACTTTATTTTTAAATATATGTATTTTGTGCTAGCTCCATTCAACCATTGATAAAATTTTCCTATATAGCAATGAAATTAAACTAGCAAACTTCTTAAAAGATTTTACATGTGTGTTCTTGGTAATTCCCCTGTGTTACCAACATGTAATCATTAGAATCAAGTATGGCAGTATGCTATCTTATACGTCATATACTGTATAATCCATATAACTGCCCCTGCCCCTATAAGCGCCCCCTTAGGTCTTTTTCAATTGTCAGGAAATAAGGGCCCCCTGTAAAGTGATTAAAATCAACAAGAATCGTATCAAAATATTGAAGAAAGTGAAAATTAAACTTATCTATTATCCAATATTTCAATGGGAATGAATAATTTAGCATAATTTGGGTGGATTATCTTCATTTTAAGTAAAGTTAGACATTATTTTATTGGTTCCTTGTATTTATTTTATTTTTTAAAAAGATTTTTTAAAGTTAAAATATGACATTGAATATCATAAATAGAGTACCAAACAAACCGCCCCCCTTTTTACAATTTTCTAAGCGCCCGGGGCGGTTAATAGGGATTATACGGTATTTGAACCCTTGACTCGTTTTTTTAATGCAAAAAGTTGTTGAATCATTCATAATTGTTTCCTCCTAAAAAAAATAATAAGTTGCCATCATCTTTTACAGTACATGCACTCGCGGCTTTAAAAAATTAACAACTCAAAACTGAATCACACTGATAATACTATTTTATACAAATACATGTATGTAGATCACAGTAGTATAGTGTGAGGGAATAGACGCACCCTCATCAAATTTGCACATCGAATTTTGTACATCGATAACGTCAGAGGACGGACCCCAGTCCAATGAGTCACCAGAATGAATGAGGGGAAAAAGGGCGGAGCACACCACAAGGGGGTTATCGATTAATATGTCCCCCGATCAATTTTTGTGAATTGTGGTTTACAAGATCTTGAAACTTTTATCATAGAGTTGAGTTTTTTTTTAAATTTATTTCTAATATGTCAATTAAGCTCTTGATTTAAATGTGCCATGTTGATTCATAGACCGAAGCTCGAGCTTGGTTTTATTTTTTTTTCCAGCTCTCAATCTCCAAGATTTTAAATATGGTCTCAGTTTATTAACCTCTTTTGCCTGTTAACAAATGTAGATATAGTTAGGCTTGATAGAACTTTTATACGCGACCTCATCAAATTTGCACATAACTGAGGTCAGAGGACGTTTATCACAATGGAGATATAAAAGAATTTTTTAATATATAAATATTAATACAATCAACTAAGAAGAAATTATCTTTTAACGGGATAGGTTATTTAAACAGTATTCGGAGAGAATTTAATGCGATGTAAAACAAGAGAAAAATTTCCTTGAACACTGTTAAAATATGTACTTCTATAAACCATAAGCATAAGTTTTAACAATGCTGTGAATAGAACACGTCAGATAGACTGATATTACAGTGTCGAAAAAGGATGAACACTGTAACGGAGATCCCCGCTGTGCGTATGGCTTATTAAAAGCCCGATGTGGACACCTTTTAACACGTCGATTTAAATCATTGATTTTATATCGTATTTCACTAAGGAAAAGGGGCGGAGCACACCACAGGGGTTATCGATTATCATGTTCCTCATCTAAAAATGTTTGTCCTATCTCTATATCAATCTTTGTTATTCTATTGCACATCGATGACGTCAGAGGACGAACCCTAGTCCAATGACTCATCAGAATCTACGAGGGGAAAGGGGACGGATCACACCACAGGAGGTGTGATAATGACCTCGTCTATATCGTTTAAAAGCAGATGTCTAAATAAAAATGGTCATACCGCTCTCTGCACACGTACCAGAATGATTTCCATAAACAAATACCAACTTGAAATGATAGATGATCCAGGCTTTCATCGGTTCATGAAAAAGGGTGCATCTGTCAAAAAACTGATCGACCACTACATTGCCAACGACATGAGTACAGAATTATGTGGATTCTGTGAAAAACAGCACGTTCTCAGAAGTAAGCTCGTCCATGAGAAACACTGCCTTGTCCGATTGGCTTTGGAAGCACAATCGGATGTTACAAAAATGACAACATTCTGTTTGCGAGCACAGGATATCGAAGACGAATCGTGCGGAAAGGGTCTCGTGTTTTTCCGGGATATCATGATGTTCACTATGGCCGATCGTATTCCCTTTGATGACATGAGAGGTGCTTATTACCAATCCATTTGTGAAAGTTACGACCGCGGAGAAATGGAATTCCTGTGGCCAGACGGAGTGTGGCGGAAAGAAGATCCGTGTTACGTTTAACTTTAGTCAATGAAAAAACACAATTTTTGATTAAACTTTGTTTTATTGTGTTCATATGTCTACAATAAATTTGCTTTCACCTTTTATTTTTAGTTGTCTGTTTTAAACACTAAAAGTGGATTAAATATGAGGTATAACATGGATTAAAAAGCAAGAGTCTATTACTAATAAAGTACAAGGTACGACGATGGCATTTTTAACGGATCTTTTTACAAAGGTTTTAATCAGTCCGAAATAACATTCTTCTTTTAGATAATAATAGAAAGGGGCGGGCCACCCCACAGGAGGTGGGTTTTTTTTTTAGACACTATTGTCCAATGAAGAGACTAAAGGATGTGTCAAACGTTAATAGAGCGTTTAATTACATGAATAACAGTGTCCCCTTTCATTTGAGACACGGACCTAAATTAAAACTGAGTACACGTTAGACGCTGAACCCATTTACCAAGTGAGCAGTAAACATGTCAGACGAGATAACGAATGTATTTGATTTTGAATTCCTTCATCTTTGGCACAATCGCAAATCAATTTACCATGGTTTATCTTCCTCGGAAGCTGCGAAACTTCGATCAAAGATGCAGGAAAAGCACCGGCGAGGGAGAGTGTGCGACGACCCTCATTTTCCGTCTGATCACTCGAAATTCGCAACATGGCCCTGTCATCATTTCGACGAAGTAAGGAAAGAAATAAAACACCAAGAAGATCAGCTACAATTTTCAGACTTAATCTACGAACGGGGTGATATCTGTAAGTTTCCGGTTCAAGCGATCGTGCATCAAGTGAATTGTTTAAGTGTGCGACCTCACGGTCTATCCAAGGACATTGCCAAGAACTTTCCCTGGGGGGACATTTATTCCACGAGAAAGCAAATGAAAGGTCGCAATTTGGCCATTCCCGAGGACCGTGGAACTCCAGGAACGATACGAATTTTCAGATCGCCAGACGAGCAATCACCGGACGTCGTGTGTTTTCACGCTCAGTGGGACATGGGTCGTACGGCCCAATACCGGGACATTCCTCCGTACAAGGATTTGCCCAGTGAACGCCAGTCGTGGTTTAAGCAATGTCTACAAATCCTTTCGAAAGAATCTTACAAAAGTATAGGTTTTCCGTTTCGTATTGGATGTGGTCTGGCCGGGGGTCATTGGGAAATTTATCACAGTATGATCAGAGACTTTGCCCGTGAATATCAAGTCAAAGTGTACTTAGTGCAAAAACCAGAATGAGGTCAATTCAAAGAATTGTAAAGGTACGTGAGTTCGGAAGCACCTGTCGATGAGTCATTTCCCCAAACAGGGTGTGCTGCTATTGTCCCATCCAATAATTAAAACAGAACACCTGCTCGGGATTATTTTACTTTACACTTCAGGACGTCAGCGACTGATTTCTCAACAAAGGAAAAGTAACACTGTTCCGCCTTCTACCGACACCCCAACACCTGCTCCTGACTCATCACGGACGTGTCAGTTCGAACGGAAATGATGTAACCAGCGGAACTACTTTTGCCTTATATGGCGAGACCCCTCCTCTGAACGTGACTGACAGAAGAGATCCACCAATAAAAAAAGAGTGTGGAATCCTCGACTCGTCCTGGAGTATAAAGAAGCGGTTAAACTACCCCTCTAGTGCATAACACAGAAAACATGTCTCGTGTCAAGTTGGGGCTAGGAAACGACCGATTCGTGCAAGTGACGGAATGGCAAGGACAATTAAGAGTGGATTTGAGGGTGTGGGAAGCAAGAAACGATTCCTCTTTCCCCACCAAAAAAGGCATTAGTCTCTGTTTAATGCAATACAAAAATCTCCTATCATTCCTCGAGAGTGATATTGACTTGGCGTTGAAAGAAAACAAGGACGACAAATTTCACATTGGAGCTAACGTTTTTGTTGGTGTGAGAAAAGACAATCCCTGCGTCGACATCCGACAGTACTGGAAACCTCCCAACACGGAAGATAAGGTGCCAACCAAGAAAGGAGTATGCCTTCGACCAGAGGAATATCAGACTTTAAAATCGCTTCTCCCGGAAATGAAGAAATTCCTACCGGAACTGGAAAATTTGATTCCGTGTTCCTTACAAGACGACCACCAGAACCAACTGGGATGGTTGAAGTGTCGTTACTGTAATCCTGACGAATACATGAATTGGTGAAACCGTGTCATTTTGAAGAAAAAAAAAAAACTTTAAGGACGATGAATCGATATCTGCTTCCGAACAATGTAACGTGGAGATGAATGGATGGCACCATCTTGTTAAACTTGAGTAATTTATTTTACGGCGAATTGCATGACGTTAATGAACAAATTTGTTTCTTTTTTTAAATTTGATCTCGAAATCAATCTCATGAATTTGATGTTTTACTGTCGTAATGTATACTTTGTGTTTGTTTGAGTAGTTAATAAAAAAAAATGCAATAACATTTCATGTTGTTTGTCTATATAGAACAAAGAGTATATTTCCTTTCTGGCACTTTATTCATTGAAACAATGAAAATTACATCAGAAAAGAGTTTAAAATCGAGACATGAATCAACGGAAAGATCAGGTCACAATGCGTAGTGTAAAATTCAAGACTCGGCTCCAAACACGTTTCGTCTCCTCTCAATGCTGACAGTTCTTCTCAAGTAACGTTCTCGCAAGAGTCTTGGTAACAAGACGTGATGGAGTCGCAGTGATCGTTTCTTTCTCGTCAGAGCTAAACGAGAATTCAGAAGCTGGCGTAGAACGAGGCTTTTTTCTCTGAATTCTCGGTAATCAGTTCGCTGTACGGCAATCCAACCGTTCACGATGCATTCCACCACTTTGCATAGGGCTTCCATCAACACGTTGTCCATTAATTGGATTCCTTGCAATCGCTCCTCTTTCGAGGTCCTCAGACCCAGATCCCGTAAAAAATAGAAATGGTCGTATACCAGAGATCGATTCATGACGATCGTAAAGATCAAATAAAACATCTCTCCCTTCTTCCCTCTTATAAGATAGGTCAACTCTTTTTTTAACGATTTATTTTGTTACAGAGTATGAAAGAAAAAAGTAAGAAAAAATCATGTACATCTCACTACTACGGTCGATCTATGCCCATACGGCTCGGAGCACGTGATAAACGTGTCCTAGATCAGTCGTTTCGGATGCTTGACGACACAGTTCGAATAACAATAGATTACCATCTAAGCTATAAATGAAACATGAACTACAAACTAGACAAAAGGCGTACGAAACGCCTGACAAGATTATCGTTCTTTTGGTATCGATTTTTAAGAAAATCACGACCAATGTCCCGAAAAGTTCTTCCTCGTTGGCGTTGGATAACGAAATAAACGCAATAGTGTCCACAGACATCAGAGTTCAAAGCTTGGAGTCGGTCCAGCAAGTACAGGTAAGAAGGTCCATTCACGGTGAGTACGCTCTGGAATCGAACGTGGTAGTCTTCGGGTTTTCGTCCCAAAGAATCAAAAAACTCCACAGGTCCATCTGTTGGGAAATGAAACACGGTCCAGTGTCGTCCCGGATTCCCACATGTATCGGTGTTGACGACAAAGCTCCGAGGTCTCTTCTCCACCAAGGTAGGTAATTCATCGGCACAGACGACATTTACGTCATACGAAGACAAGTAAGATTCGATCAAGTGATTGTTCATTGCTTGTACACGCTGCGGGATTGATCGATTCGGAGAATTTCCGGAAATTTTCCGTACATGATCAAGGTGACGCTTTCCGGCAAGGCTTTGGCGAATCGTAGTTCCAGTCGACAGTGACCTCTTCTTTTGACGTTGAAATCCACGTAAGGGTTGACGTCCAAGACGTACAGGGCGTACCCCTGGGGATAGTCCTCTCGGTTGATCCATACTTCGCGTCCGAGGCTTAGGAGAGTCTGGTAAGCGGTAATGTAATTTCCGTCGGCATATTGAGGCTGCAAGGGTTTGGCGGGTAAGGACTGACCGTCCACGTAGAGTGCCACGAAGTTGCAGTCGAAATGTTGAAAGTTAAAGGGAGACTTCTTATAATCTCCGCCATAGGCGCGACTGGAAACCAGTCCCAGAAGAAGTTGGGAGGGTACTTCTCCTTGAAACATGTCGTCGGCACTGAAACTGTATTCCCCTTCAGCGATGGAGGCAATCTTGAGAGACGAGTTCATAAACGGGTACAAGGCCGGCGATTGTTCGAGCAGTCTGTTGTGCGCAATGACCAAAGCGGGATTAGGACGTTGAATGCACACTTTGAGACTGGCGTCCACGATTTTTATCTTCTCGTTGGGCTGAGGACTGTTGGACATCAACCAAAAAGCGTTCTTACTGGGCCACAGTTTCAGAGTCATGCCGACGCCGTTCAAGATCAGTCGTTCCTGTTGAAAGAGATCCAAGAGCAAAGGACCCTCCAGATCCAGTATCGCACCGTCGCGAGTATACATCCATCTCGAGAACAGGGCATTATTAAGACCTGTTTTAGCGTCTGGATCGTCAAATCGCCCCGCCTCGTCCTTGACAAAGAGTTGCGAGGAACGGTTAATCTCGTAGCTCTTTTTGGTCGACAGAAGCGTATCGATGTAAGCCTTGTACGGATAATTGGTTCCGATCTGACTGACCGACGTCTGCTGCATTTCGCACTCTACCGTCGAGAACAGACTGTGCAACGACAGATTGACCAAAGCTACGACGTCTTCTTCCGTCACGGAACTGCCGTCTTGCTTGGTGATCTTCATTTTCACGCTCAGTTTGGTGCGACTCAGATCCATGTATCCGGTGGATTGGGGTACGACGTTGAATTCGAGGGCCGTATCGTCATTGATCTGATTGATGGGACGGAATTCGATCCATTCTCGTACCTGCACGGCCGTATCGGTCGGCGGAACTTCAAAGAGAGACATCTGGTAAACGTGATTTTCTGTCATGTCGCTAATGTCGATACCCGTTTTCTTTCTGGAGATCTTTGAGCCGTTTACCGGGTGGACCGTAGAGCGTACCCGTCCTACGTTTGCCTCCTCTTATAACATTGCCTTCCCGTTTAAGTTCCGATTTTGCCATCTCTACGGCTTGCGCTACTGGGGTCACTAGGGTCACCCAAGGTCGATCCACGTCTCGGGTCGAATCGACTCGTGATCCACTTCCCACCACATAACGCCCCTTGTGATCGGGTCTCACCCGCCCCTCCGAAATATCCACGAAATGTTGTTGCCATTTCTTGAAATCGGGGACGTACGGCACCCACTCCTTCTGATCGACGTCGTAGATTTCTATGGATCCCATCTCGTTTGGCGTAACAAGAGCACGCAGTAGATCGGCTTCGAGTCAAGAGGCAGGGGTTGCAGATCTCTTCCTCTTATAAATATTCGAATGCGCGTGACCTCTTTCTCTCGGACCGGAAAGAAGTACGGACGGTGGTATCGGAACTGACTGCTCCTTCCGGATGGAATCGTTCGAAGTATAGGAAACAAGGTGTTTTTTACGTAGGAGTCTTCGATCAGATCGCAGCACACGTAGCGAATCTCTTCCTTGGACGTCGGGAGACTGATCTCCAGCAGAGCACATTCCCACTCCCCGCGTAAGACGAACGGTTTGGGGAGTGTCACGGTAAAGTCGTCGTGAGTATTGTCGGGCTGGTGTGAGGAAGAATCGAGACTACTCAGAAACAGGTGATGCATCTTGCATGGAGAGTCAGGAAGAACGTCCTCTTATGCTTTTAAACCGTATAACTGCAGATCTCCTCTAGGAATCCAGCTGTTAAATGCTTTAGGCCAGCCCCACCATTTAACAAACAGTCGGTTTCTCTCTTTCTTCAAGATCTTTTCGACGCGATAGGTGGTCTCCTCTGTGACGACAACTCTCGAAAGTTCCGAGGCGTAAAAGGTACCGGCCACGGGTTCCTCACGTAGGTCCTTCAGGGTATAGTAAGGAATACCTTGCTTCATGCCCCGCGAAGACACTACAAAGTACTCGTACGTCCAACGCTCGTCGTATTCTCGTTGAAAGGGTCGCTGTAAGTGTGATATGCGCACCTCGTCCCCCACTTTGAATTCGTACCGAGTCGAAGGACGACCCTTAGGACGAGGCATGGAGGGCTCGGTCTGGTACTGCAGTTTCCATAATTCCTGTTCGTCTCTCTTTTTCACTTGCCCTGGAGCTCGCTTGAGACTGCGGTGAAACGTGGCGTTGTAACTTTTTGTGACGTCACTGAGCACGTCAATCCACCGATGACTCTGGTGACGACTGCGATAACGACTGAGACGCAACTTGAGATTCTTGATGGCCCGTCCCGCATAATTGGCTTTGCTTTCGTTTTGAGTAAAGAAATGGTCAATGTGTTGCTCCTGCATTAGTTTCTGGACTTGTCGGTTCTTAAATTCGACGCCCTTGTCTGTGCGAAGTTTCTCAGGAGTCCTGCCTTTATTCAAGACCGATTTCATTGCCGTGACCATGTCGGCGGCCCGAGTCGATCGGAGGGGAACGGTCCAAACGAACCGAGAAAACACGTCGATGACTAGAAGAAAAAATCCGTATCCGTCGTTGTCTTTTGTGTAGGTCGTCATGACGGCCGTGTCTGCGTCCCACTGGTAATCGATATAAGGAACGACAACTCGCTGTCTTCTAAATTTCTTTCGTACGTGCTGGTGTAAGGTAAACGTCTCTTGCTTCTGTAACCACTTTCGAATCTTGGCGCGACCCAGAACGTATTTTCCCTCTTTTCTTACAGCCCAATACAGTTTCTCCACTCCCCCGAACGATCCCGGGTGACCGGGATCGTAATACACGACTTTCAAGTAATCTTCGTAAGTCATCTTTTTTTAAAAATTCGTCTCTCTCGTTCTCGAGCGACCTTCTTATAAACACACACCCAGTTCCAAGATCGTGGGATACACCACGCTTTCGAGATCCTTTTGACGTTTGATACCCGTGATGATCAGTGCACCCGAGAAATGCAAAGTGAAATGAATTCCTTCGCGTTTAAACATGACAGCGGGAAAGAGTTCGGGGTCATACCGATAGTCGAATGGAATGCGATCCAGCATCACCCGCTCCTCTAAGTGATGGCTGGCGGAAACGGTCAGAACTTGGACGTCAGTCAAGGTCACGGGACATCCCTTTCTTTGGAGGAGACGCGCATAACCTCTTAGTCGTCGGACACCTTCTCGGATGGACCCACATTTCCCGTTACAGTTGATTTTACCATTGACAAACAATAGGCAATTACCTCCTAAACGTCTGTGCTGCCAAATGAGACCACTGAACCTGGCCGGATCGTACCGAACGTTCACCAGAGCATGAGCCAACTCCCGTAAATCCAAAGTACAGTTCAGGTGCGCCTGTACGACCACGTTAGTCAACTGCATGTCCAAGAATGACAAATTCGCTTGGAACTCAACCATTTATTAACATCATGTGACATATATCCTTTGACAACTTGCACTAAAAAAAATGATCAAGTCAAAAATACACCCATCGTCTCACAGAAACCGATGGAGTTTGGTCGTACGGCGCCGCTTTCAAAGTCTCTGCATGCGGCGGCGCCGGCGGTGTTTGAAAGGTCTCTGCATGCGGCGGCGGCGGCGGCGGCGCTTTAAAGGTCTCCGCGGGCGGCGGCGGCGGCGCTTTAAAGGTCTCCGTGGGCGGCGGCGGCGGCGCTTTAAAGGTCTCCGTGGGCGGCAGCGGCGGCGCGTTACAGGTCTCTGCGGGTGGCGGCGGTGACGGGGGTGGCGTTTGATGACTCTCTTTGTGCGGCGGTGAGCGAAGGATCTCTAATTGCAGCCCTTTTTCAGTCTCGGCGAATGGTGAGTCCTCAGTCAATGACGTCTGCGTGTTCACTTCCTTCCGTGGTGAAATGGGTTTCGGTTCGTGTTGGCGTTTTCTGTGTCGCAGTAAGACGTCTTTTCGAGAAAACGCTTGACGACAATCCACACAAATGTGGGATTCTTCGAGAGCAGACGTTGGTACTTGTCGTACGGAATCAAGATGGACTTGGACGCCATGGGAGGTGAGGCAGTGCCGTCTCCAGCACGTACTTCAAAGGGTTAGCTCCTTTCTGCAACACTCTCAGCTTTCGACGTCGCTCGATTCTCCTGTCACCCACTACGTATAATACAGACCTATATTTTTTCAAGACGTTTTGCTGTTCGGGCGTCAAAGGTACGTTTCCCACCAGGACGTTGTGAACGATCTCGCTCAGGGTTCGTAACTGAGCATCGGATAGGGTCTGTATTAACGCTTTTCTTTGTTTCAGACCGGCAGTAACGTAGAGTTGTAGGAAAGGGCGCTGCTGGTCGAGAAGGCGACTCATGACGATCGAAACGTTCGTACCCCGAGCGTCTCTTATAAACTTTGATAGATCACGGGATCCTCTCCCGGAAACACGTGAGTGCGTAACCGATATCGATCGTCGGCGTGAGGGGACGTGTCCACCATTAAGTAACCATACGGTTCTTTGGTGGCGTCCCTGTAAGCTTCCGTCAAAAGTCGGGCTCGACCGGGAAACAGCTGGCGGCCTAAGACGCTCACCTGCGAGACGTCTCGAGCATTCTTCATCAGTACCAGATAATAGGTGTTGAGAGCGATGGTGCGAGACTTGGATCCCCGGGGAAACAGGTTCTGCGTTAAAAACACGACGCTGACTCGGCGATGATGACAGCCTTGCGTAAACAACAATTCTGCGTCCGTATCTTGAACCACGCGATGCATCAGATCGTCTAGGACGATCAGTCGATGTGTTCGATCTTTGGTAAATTCGTCCAATTCCTCGGAAGTGGGTAGACCCTGTCGCAGAGTCAGGCGTGGTAACTGTCGTTCCATGTCGTCGAAAAGAGGTTGATGAATGCCGTAACAGTACAAGATGCGCTCGGGTGGTTCTTTGGGGTACATCTGATGAGCGTGACGGAGTAATCGATACACGAACCGGGTTTTACCGCTGCCCGTCTGACCCGTGACGCACATGCTGGAGCACGGCTTGAGGGGAAGCGTGACGTCACTCATCGCGTCGATCTAACGTGGGACTGGGTAGAGCGTATCCGATGGCACTGCTCAGGAGACTGACCCACAATTCAGTGTTCTGTGAATGCAGTGAGAGGTTGACGATGGCCGTCACGACGATGGCGTATACCAATAGGATCTGACAAAAGTAGACGATCTCGGCTTTGGGTAGACTGGTTCCCAGAAACGTCCAACGCGTATTGGAATGACCTCGCTCTTCCATGACGACTTTTATTTTTTCAGAGAGACATCCCTCTTATAACCTTTCTTTGAGATCATTGGAAGTATAAAGAAACACAACTTTTATGATCTTAAACATTTTATTTCCTATTCAAATACGCCTCGTGATTGACGTCACATCAAACGACAAGGTAAAATTATGACGTGATGGCGCACGTCCGTCAATAACACCATGATACATTCATAGATTTATAAAATACAAGGAATAATTTGAAAATAAAAACACGTGATTTTGAAATAAAACATAATTTTGACACGACAGTCTATTAAACAGAATTTCACTCGTTTATAAAAGACACCAAAATGTTGATATTATCGAGATCTTGGTCGTCAAAGTCCATGGGTGAGGTTGTCGACTCATCGACTTCCATGGATTCCTCCTCGTCTCTGACCGGACAAAGTTCAATGTCTAAGGGTACTGTCGTCCGACCATCGTCCAAGACGCGTCTCTTGCAATAAAAGTAAGAAAAACCACTCCTCTCCTGCTGATATGTATACACCTTATTGTCGCGGGCTCTAAACCCCTTGTTGGAACCGGAGCCCGGTCTCTGCGTTCTAAGAACACGACGAAATGTCGCTAAGGGAGCCTCGACGGTCTTCTTACTGATACCCTTGGAACTAAATTTTTTTTCGTAGAAGGTTCTACGTTTCGGGTGCAAACGTCTGGGTCTCATCTTCTTGGACTTTCGGAGAAGACGAGCAGCAGCAAGGATGGCATTGGAGGTGACGGCAGTCTTTTTCTGGGCCACGATGTACGTTTTTGAACAGAGCCCGATCATGGCTTCTCGCTCGTACTCGATTTTGAAGAGTCCGGGTGTTCTCTTGTCGAATTTGGCGTGGTCTCGACAACACGTCCGAGGGAACCAATGGCGTTCGCCATCGGCCTCGATCTCCAAGCCGGGCACGCAATAACCCGTCAATCCTTTCTGATAGGTCTCTCGCAGTTCTGGACGGATCACGGAGAAGAAGTCCTTCCCCGCCAGTGCCATGTAGGCGGAATCCGTGTCCATTTCACAGTATTCGAAATCAGATCGTTCCACGAATTTATCCATAAAATCGTAGTAGAATCGAAGCATGTGCAATTTCGCGTACTGTAAAATGAAATAGCCTATTTGAATGGGAAGGTTTAGGCGCAATTTGGACTTAGCCTTTTCTATTTCATAATACTGTTCCTTCTCCGACAGCTGAGTTATTTTTTTAAACTGCGGAAGATTGGCTTCCAGCATGGCGGGTCCGTCTCCACGCACGTAGACCGTGTCCTGGAACTTTTGTTGGTCCATGATGGTGGAACCAAAGGCGGAATTGCCCTCCAATTTTCTAGTGTCGGCAATGATGGACTTGCTGGGGTCAGCATCTCCTAGACGGCGGGCGTCACTCACGTCCCGAACAAACTCTCTAAAGCAGGCGTGTTTTTGGTACTCTACCGTCTGGTATATTTTCGTGACCTCCATTCCGTGCTCCAAGTACCATCGGAGGAGTGGCGTGGCCAACAGGATCTTTCTCGCCCGCATGCCTCCCACCAGCAGTCGTCTTGGTTTCTTGGAGAGATCAAAGTTTCGAACGTGCTCTTGCATGTGCTGGCCGATGACATCGTGGGGCACTTCTGACGTACAGAAGATGGGCGACATCTCTTGGAAGTATTGGTAAGGTGTCATGGTGGGATGCTGGAAATGGAGCGGCCACTATTCGGGCACCCGAATGTCCACTTCCACCATGCCGAATAGCTGACCGGAGAGGACGGCGGTCAGAATTTCCGTCTCGGTGACTTTTCTCTGAGGAGTAGGTGGTCCGCGAGATTTCAAGAACTTCTGCAGTTTGGTGCTGAAGCGCATCTGATTTCTAAAGGTGCACTCCCGCATTTCCACCACCTCGTAACCTCGGGCTTTGAGGTAAGTAGTCGTCTCCACCGTCTTCTTATTTCTTTGACCGGCATTTTTTTCCCAATGCTCCTTGCCATTCTGAGACCGTGTGAGCCAGCAGCGATGACCGTGCCAGTAACAGCCGTGGAACTGGTATACCGTGTTGGTGTGAGAGTCGTATCCGTCCACGGGGTACGGACCAATCTTTTTTTCCTTTCCGGAATTCAGTTTATGTTGAATGGAACGCTCCAGAGATTGACCCACCCAGTCCAACCAGTCGTAAGCCAGCATATACCTTTCGCTTTTGTGTGGCTTAAACTCGTCCTCCAAGGAACGACGGACAAATGGACCGGTGGGCATCGGCTGGCCGATGCAATAAAGGTACAGGGCGTTGGCATCGAATCCGATAATCTTTCGACAGGGTTTGGAAGGATCGTTTCGAATAAAGGTTTCGCCCACCTCGTGGTGCCTGTTGAAAATGATGCTTGGGCCACCTATGATGTTATTCTTGATCGTGTGATAAGCATCCTTGTTCTTTTCATCGAACAGGCTAAAAGAAGCCCCCGCTTTGCGTCCGCTCTCGAACAGCATGTGTCGGGCCAATCCCGGTACGGAGATGCTAGTCTTAAAGATGTCGATTTTTCTGTTGAAGTAATATCTCTGCAAGTTTTCTATGGCGGTGACGAAGGGGCCGACATCCAAGTTATTGTACCACACGAGGAAGTCTTGGAATGTGGTCATGCCGTTTTCCCTCCAGACAGACTGACAGAACCCGTACTCCTCGTCACTGATGTTGGTATTCTTTAACGAAGAGTAAAAGGTCTCGTGGGGAGGAAGTGACGTATGGTCTAGCTTACTCGGATCATCAAACCACTCGTACGGAAAGAATCCTTTGTTTTCAGAGACATCGTAGGCTTTCAAAAATGTGGCGTAGTTGATCCCCGGTGACAAGTAAGACGTTATGTCCAGGAATTTGAAAGCACTGGTGCTGAGACAAGCGTATTGATTATTTCTCTTGACCGTGAATACGTTGTCCTTTTCCATCTCCAGATGCTGTGCGAGTCGCGATTTTACTAAGTTCATATCATACTTGGAGGAGTTGAAGCCCAAGCAAATGATTTGCTTGCAGTAAAACTCCAACTCCTCCTTCAGTTGGTTTAGTTTATTGACCAATTGATCCATCGCGGAATCTGAAGGGAGCCTTTCTTCGTCATCGCCGTGATTCTCCCAAAGAAAATATTCCTCCCGCAACTCCCCCAAAGCGTCTACAACGTCGTCGTCGTCGTTGTCGGAACTCGTCTTACACAGTTCGGGAGGGGGATCCTTGATCATGTCCTCCAGTTGTCTCAAGGCCTCGCCAAACTTCTCCTTGGCCAGTTCTTCTCCCTTGTCCGCTACTTGTCTCAGGTACTCCACCATATTCCGAACAAAGGAGTCGATATCGGGGTCCACGATGCAGTGTGGGGACAAGAACCCATCTACGTTGGAACAGATGCTCACGGATTTGGGACGATGCTCCGCGGTCCACTTTAATTTTTTTCCCTCTTCGTCCAGGCAGGGCACAAGGAGAGCTTCAAAATCGTACACGAGAAACCAGGGGAACAGACGATCTTTGACTGGTACGTACACATCGTATTCCTTGAGCTTGTCAAAGATCGTCTTGGGCGAGGTGTACATGCCTCCCGGGAACTCGTACGTGGTAACACCGCTGCATATCTTTTGATGACGTTGCATATTATCGACACGATTGAAGTGTCTCTCGCAGGTCCGGCACTGATACTTAATGGCGTACATAGAGAATTGTGTGATGTAAGATAGATGGTCTTCAAACAGGTTAAGGTACATGGTCGTGCTGTACTTACATCGAGACTTGTAAACAGATTGGGCGGAACCGTCTTCTTTCAGATGAAAAATATTGACGTTGACATCGAAACACTCTTCGAAATAAGCCATCTGATCAAGAGATATGCCTTCGAATTCTTTGGGATCTGCGGAGATCTCCTTAGAGAGGAGAGGTTGTTTTGTAATGTATTGAACCCAGACCCGAAACAAGGTTAAGGCTCTGCGATTCAGTTCCTTTCTTCCCCCTTGGTGGAATGCCAAACAGCGGAAAGTGCAAAGATGATCATCGTATAGACTGCCGTTTTGTTTTTTGTCTAGAGCGACGATGGATTTGGATAACTTGATGTATGTCGGAAGTTGGAGAGGGGCACCTAAGAGATAACCGAGGTGGTAAAGACTGAAATGTACTTTCGTCACCAGCACGGACTTCCATTTGGTGTTGGGTCTCTGCCTCAGAATGTAGTCTCCGACGTTCCAGCGCTCTAACCGTCGTTTAAGCTTGAGTAGATCTTGCCGTTTTGACACGTAGATGGGTCTGTCAAACAGGGAGTGATTGGAAAACGGCCGAAAATACCGGTACTCCCCCGTTTCGACATGGACCAGTATGAGCCCAAACTCTAGATTGAGTCTGAAAGCGTGCTGTTGCCGCTCGTAAATTTCCTCCACGGCCTCCATTAATTCGTGCGAGGAAAAGTCGTTCGTCAGAGGTTTGTTGTACGTAGAATGTACGTTCCCTTCGCGGTGTCGCTTGAGGATGAGCGGGGTGTTAATGTCGTACACCTCTTGAAGAGCTTTGTTGTTCTGCCAGGGTTCCTCTCCCCTGATATAGGGAGAAGGTTGTAGGAATCCAGCCCCTCTCTGAACGTGTTCTCGCATCCCGTGAGCGTAGAGGTCTCTGCGATTCGTAAAGGTGGAGGGGCAACGCCGACAGTGGAAAACACCGTGACTCGGACCTGGTTGACTATCGTCACCACTCGGACGACGTGGCTCTAGTCTCGACTCAGTGTTGGTGGTGGTGGGACAGTGACTAGGACCTATATGAGTGTCATCGATACTGGAATGACTCGTCGCTGTTTCTGTTCTCGTCTCAGTGTTGATATCTCCCTCATCTTTGAAACCCCACAAAGATACGCGACACTATAAAATAAATCGATATGTTTCCCATGAAAAAAAAAAGATTTCATTGATCATTAAAGAAAGTTTTCATCTCATATATTTTTTTTTATTATCGTTTCTTTATGAAACTTATCTGGATTTGGTTTTTTTTTATGATTGGTAAAAAAAATTATATTAAAAAAATTATATTAAGATACTTTTTTATATGCAATGTTTAAAAAAAGACATGATAATATCCAAGTAGTAATCCTGTTTAATTAAAAAAAGTAAATGGTTATAATTAAGAAAAAAAAATCTCCTAAAATCAATTGTAAATATTTTATCTTGAGAAAATGTGATTATTTCACTTAATTAAAATAGAAAATAAGAAGTGAATGCATGATTCATATTTTCGTTAAATACAACTACGGTATTTACAAAACATTTTTTTAAATCATTAAAAACGTGATCAGGAAAAACTTAGTAATTTCTAAAAAAAAAAATATTTTTTTTTTAGGTATTCAATGTATAATGAAGGGATTTTGAACGAATTTAAATAATCTTAAACTAGTTAAAATACATTGCCAGATAACTGTAAATCATAAAAAGGATAAATAAAATAAACAAATAACATATTAGTTTAGATAAATGAATGCATACATAATTATAAAAGAATTAGAAGAATCATTTCCGACAGGTAAAAACAGCACTCAAAACAAGACATACATTTTTTTTCCAAGTTACACTATATCTAAGAAATAAATAAGATAATAATGATAGTTATGAGGGAAAAGGTCTTTAAAGAGTTCATATTGTTATTTATTTCGTTTTTTTATCCTCATGTTAATGTTAGGATGGTATAACAGGATTTACCAGGGGTTATCTTTCTTTTAATACCTCTTTAACTTGATAGTAATTGTATGCTACCTTTTAAAGTTTCACGATCTAATGACTTCATTTATTTATTTTCATATTCATTTTTTTGTTCAAGTCATACATTTTCCCGAAACGAAAACAATTATCAAACGAAAGAAAAAAAAATATTATATTATTCATATCATTAAGATTTTTATTCGCCGTTTTTAAACTACAGGTACGAAATAAAAAATGAATAAATAGAAGAATATTGAAATAAATAATAAAATGAATACAAGTTTCATTTCTTGGACTTTGTTTTCTCATTTTTTTTGTTTGTTTGTTTGCTTGTTTTTTTTATTTTAAATCTTTACATTACATATTGGAACGGGGTAGCATGATATATAAGCTTTGTAGTTCCATCATCTAATTGGCGTTAGATAGCGGAGAAATTTTAGAAATCCTGTGGAGGTTAACACCAAAGGACACTTTAACCAGATGAATCTTAACATCTCACTCAATATGGTTAAGTAATGAATCTCATTAAACTCATTTTCACTGGGAACAGACACAGTTGAAGTCATTCATTAACGACACAAATGAAGAAAGGGGTTTCCAATTACAGATGTAAGGACGGAATTTAAATTGACTTATAAACCTGTTGTTCAACAAAGTTCTCTCTCTTCTACATTTTAACATCGAGAAAGTAAGTTTCTTTTTATAAATATATAAATAATTTTTAGACAGTGTAATATATATTAATTATTTATCTATATAGATGTTTATAGTAATTGTATGTAAATGTCTTTTTCAGAATGGCCAACAACTCTTATATCTTTGAACCATTGTGCACCAGCACACCACGAGTTCCTAATCTGGTATATATATATATATGTATATTACAGTTCTAACGATTAAAAAAAAGATGTTAATTATTTATATTACAGTTTTGTAATTTGGGGTAACAATTTAACTAATATTCTTAATAGCGATAATTAAAGCTTCATATTTCACTCATTCTCTAATTTTAGATGACCCCGAGAAAACGACTGTTCAGTTTACAAAGGAGTTATTCTACCTCAGATGTGTCATCGGTAAGTAACTTTTCTAAACAAAAGAAAAAAGACGCTTGTAAAGCGTCAGGGTATGTAGTAGTTGGTATGTCCGTTTGTCTAATACGCTTTGGGGCACTCTTTTCTTATTTATGATAAACATGTTGTATTTATAATTCATATATATATTTTTTTTAATTTTCAGAACACTATTCCGTGGGAGTCTTTTGACTCAAGACGAATATCAGAGTTGGAAAAAAGAGTGGAGGAGTTGGAACTGAAAGCAAAGGACCCACAAAGTCAAATAAAACTTAGATGCAAGTGTGTTTGCAAAAAATGTAAGTATGATTTATTCAACACATGTTCAAGACTCATGGAATGAAATCTTTGTAAAAACTTACCTTGTTTTTATGTTGATCGCGGTTCCGCTTGTTAGTGAAGGTTTTGTTACAAACGGAGCACAAGAACTTCTGATCTGCATGAACACTTTTAATATGATCCTTTAATTCTACCTTTGATAATGATTTATCACAAAATTGACAGTTTACCGAGGGCAAAACCTTGTGCTTTCCTCGTAAATGTCGTTTTAATCCAAAGTTTGTGGTGTATGATAACCCACATATTTCACATTGAAATGACATGACTTTTCGTGATGCAAGATTACATGAAATTGATAAAAGGTATCAGTTCATGCTTCTTATAACTTTGGGTATGATTCATTTATCACCTAAAACACAGGTGTTTCTATTGTTATCATCGGTGTGACATCGCTATTGAACGGAAGCCTGTGATATATGATTTTGACTCGGTAATTCACAGTGAACCCATATTTAATGAGATGTAGGCATTCAGATGAACACCTCTTTTATGAATGAAGTGTTACGTTTTCTGAAACCCGATCTATGAGTCATATATCACCTAAAACAAGGTGTTTCTATCATAATCATCGGTGTGACATCGCTATCGAACGGAACCCCGTGCTATATGATTTTGACTCGGTTATTCACACTTCACTCATATTTAATGAGATGGGACATTGAGATGAAAACCTCTTTTTTTTTGCATATAGTGTCATATTTTCTAAAACCCGATCTTAATATAGCACCGCATCTTTACAATTCAGTAGATTAAACTTATTTCATTTTAATGAGATTGACAACGAATCACCGTTCTGATTGATCAAGCTTTATTTTATGCTTGAGTCTTTATTGTCCTTTTAAAATTAAATATTACACTCGGTCTTCTTTTTGAAATGCATCATGATTTGAACACACAGGACACTTTAAATAAAGCACTTATTTTACATAATAATTTTTAAAGTGCTTTCTATGGACATTGCTGTATACATCTGTTTTTTTTTCAAAAGTTTATATTTTAAATTAAAAAGAGAGTTTACAAAATGATTGAATGAAAAGTTTTATTCATTCATAATCATCACCGAACTACTCCATATCTAACAACTACCTTTTTTTTACAGGAGATGAAAGAAGAATTTAATGTTAGAAAAAAAAAAAAAAATCAAAACAGATAATAAAACAATGAAAATCAGTTTGATTACTACTCTTTTTATTACATTTTTTTCTCAGTTTACCATTTCAATGTGCTACTTCGTGCATAAACTTGTGGTCCAGTAAGCATCATCGATACCGAGATGAGTTAATCCGCACCCCTTTCTCATTTCAAATGTGTGAAACATGAGAAATAAACTGTATTAATTACCTATCATATCAATTGAAATATCTATATTTTACCCTGATCACAGATATGTCACCACTAATTACATGTATCACTGAATAGTTTCTGGGTTTTTTAACACTCTAAAAAGTTCAATTATCTTTCGACTATCAGTGCACCCAATACCGTCTCGTTCGGTGTGTCTTAGAATATTTAAATATCTATATATTGTGTCTAAAACCTCCTTGGCTGGTTTCAAACAAAATAGACATAATAAAATACAATGTAGTTTTTTTTTCTGCTAAAATTTTCAATGTTTAATAAATTTTCCTATCGACTAACGGTGATATGTCCCGCTATTAGTGAAATACGATATAAAATCAATGATTTAAATCGACGTGTTAAAAGGTGTCCACATCGGGCTTTTAATAAGCCATACGCACAGCGGGGATCTCCGTTACAGTGTTCATCCATTTTCGACACTGTAATATCAGTCTATCTGACGTGTTCTATTCACAGCATTGTTAAAACTTATGCTTATGGATTATAGAAGTACATATTTTAACAGTGTTCAAGGAAATTTTTCTCTTGTTTTACATCGCATTAAATTCTCTCCGAATACTGTTTAAATAACCTATCCCGTTAAAAGATAATTTCTTCTTAGTTGATTGTATTAATATTTATATATTAAAAAAATCTTTTATATCTCCATTGTGATAAACGTCCTCTGACCTCAGTAATGTGCAAATTTGATGAGGTCGCGTATAAAAGTTCTATCAAGCCTAACTATATCTACATTTGTTAACAGGCAAAAGAGGTTAATAAACAGAGACCATATTTAAAATCTTGGAGATTGAGAGCTGGAAAAAAAAATAAAACCAAGCTCGAGCTTCGGTCTATGAATCAACATGGCACATTTAAATCAAGAGCTTAATTGACATATTAGAAATAAATTTAAAAAAAAACTCAACTCTATGATAAAAGTTTCAAGATCTTGTAAACCACAATTCACAAAAATTGATCGGGGGACATATTAATCGATAACCCCCTTGTGGTGTGCTCCGCCCTTTTTCCCCTCATTCATTCTGGTGACTCATTGGACTGGGGTCCGTCCTCTGACGTTATCGATGTACAAAATTCGATGTGCAAATTTGATGAGGGTGCGTCTATTCCCTCACACTATACTACTGATCACAATACTCAAAAGTATTTTGCATTTCAAATTTAATGTTTTATTTTTTTTTTTACCACAGAAAAAATCTGCAGACTGAGATACTTGTACTGAGGAAATACCCGCTGTTGAAGAAAAAACCCAAGACTTGTTTAGGTATGTTTTTGAAGTCTTTTAAAATGAAAACTTCACTCATGACTTTTTCAAGAGGGAGATAAATATTAAAAGTCATTCTCCTATTCTTTGTACACTGACAATGCTTTATTAGGGTGTGAGTATTAATTTTTATTTTGAGTCTTTCAGTTTATTCTTATATTTTTTTATGTGCCCCAATGGATAGAGTAGAGGCGTATGTTGTTTTTGTCCTGTCTGTTTGTCTGTTTATCTGTTTGTCTGTCTGTTGTCAACTTTAACCTTAGCCATAACTTTTAACAGAGACTTCATATTTGGTATGCATACTCCACTAATTAAGTTTTCAAAAGACATCAAGGTAAACGACCCTTAGTTTAACCTTAGCTGTGACCCTTAAGCTAAAAATAGCTTTTCAAATCTTTGTTGCCTCTGGGCACATAGTGTTTTTTTTTTATTTTAGCTTTGTTAACAAAATGCAAAAAATTGTGTACATTTGATATTGATTGAATGTTATTTATTTATCTGAATATCACATAGTTTTTTTGTGTATTTCAGGTAGAAACAACAATATGCCGATAGTTCAAATTGCTGCATCTATTGGAGCACCCATCGTCGTCAGGAATTTTTCTTGAATTTCCAGCATTTCCAAAAATGCACCTTGCATGCAGGGATTGATTATTGTAGCTTAACACATGTTACAAGATTATTTATCCCCGATGAGAAGTCACAAGATGCAGTGAATGACACTTGGGAGCAATGAGGAGTGAGGGTTTTTTAGTGTGTCAATGTCTGCTGTTCCAACCTTTACTCTCTCAACCAAAAGACCTCCAACTTTACAGCACCAGAATATATGATTAGCTACTGGGAAATTTTTTACATACTTTTCATATGTAACAATATTGCAAGTTTACAGTGTTGTTCTACATGTGAACAGCATGTACATCATTTCTTAGATATACAGATGTGATGAAATAATTAGGAACTCTAGTTAGTGTATGGATAGTTTTACCCCACATGTATATATGTTATATCTCATAAAAAAAAACTAGTTAAAAATATTAAAGTTTGTATATAAGGTAACAGCTAATACATGTAGCTTTTTAAAATGACTGAGTGAGATCATTATAAACAAACATGAACAAGTAAAATATTTTTGTATATTAAATTTCATCAATACATTTTTGATACCGAATGGTACTGTCTGATACTCCATAGTTAAATCTGTCATACCTGTCATCATTTTGTCCTGAAATGTGAAATACTTTATTAATAAAGTATTTTACCTGTGTGTGAAATTCTTATACTTTTACAATTATAGTAGCCTAGGCTCAGAGTAAAATAACATAGGTGCATTATTGTCAAATTTTGCGAAAACATTCCCAGATTACAAATTGATAGATATTTCAGCTCGGGGAGTGGGGGGGGGGTAAGGTGGGACACAATAGGGGATCAATGTTTTACCTAGAAATACCAAGAAACAAGATGTGTTTGTGAAACACTGATGCCCCCGTATGGCAACATAGCAAAAATTAAGCTTTTCTTAAATGCACATTTAAATAATTGGTACCAAGAATAGAGTATTCTCACTGGAAAACAATTGTGAAATTTGAAAGTAAGCCATTGTTAAAGTTTTATAATAAGTACAAAAATCTCCAAGGTCAAGGTCAAAAGGTCAATGTAATTAGTATCAAATGAAAGGTAGAGCATGAAAGCCCTAGTCCTAACCATTCAGAAGTTATGGCCAACGTTCAATTTTTTTAAAAAGTAGGTCAAACTCCAAGGTCAAAGGGTCAAAGTTCTTGTTATCGAATGAAAGTTCATGTCATAAGGATCAAATATGTAAAGTATGAAAGCACTAGCCCTAACTCTTTAAAAGTTATGGTCAAGGTTTGCTTTTTTAAAGTAGGTCAATCTCAAAGGTCAAGGTCAATAGGTCAAAGTTCTTGGTATCCATTGAAGGGTCTTCTCACAAGGATTACATATATGAAGTATGAAAGCCTTATCCCTTACTGTTCAAAAGTTGTGGCCAAGGTTAAAGTTTTTGTCACAAGTACGGAAATCTACAAGGTCAAGGTCAAAGGGTCAAAATTGTTGGTATCCAATGAAAGGTCTTTCAACAAAAATATATATGTGAAGTATAAATGTCCTGGTGTCTACTTTTCAAAAGAAATAGCCAAAGTAAAAGTTTAAAACTTTCATGTAAAAGTGGGACAAACTCCAAGGTCAAGGTCAAAAGGTCAAATTTGGTGGTACCTAAAGAAAGGTCTTGTCACAAGAAATACACATATGAAATAGGAAAGACATAGCTCCAATAAATCAAAAGTTATGGGCAAGGTTAAAGTTTTTGCGGACAGAGAGACAGCTAGACAGAAGGATGGACACGACAAAAACTATAAACCCCCGAAACTTTGTTTACGGGGGCATAAAAATCTTAAGGAAGTAATAGTTGTACTGGTTCAAATGGGGGCCCCATGGGTAGGGCTGGACCATAATGTGTGAGGGGGTGTCAAATGAATAAATCTAAAAAAAATTATCTGCTCAATAACAGCAAAAGCAATGTCGCCCATTAGCCTTTTGTTTTATTTTCGTGACGAATGCATCAGTATTCAACTATTTGATCATATACAGTAAAGCACGCATATAAAAATGAAAAACACCTATCTTGAAACAGTCCCTAATACTTAAACTTTTACTATCTATGCTTATTTTTAATTTGAGAAACACTGTATCAGGTACAAGTATTTTAGTTAATTACAGGTATGCTAAGAAAATATAAAATTTTGAAATAATCAGGCTTTCAGATATTTATTCCCATGGGACGTGGGTCACAAAAATCGTACTTTGAGACAATCCCTAGAGTATTATACGCATTTATTTCACATAAATCCTACTTTATCACCATCCCTAGAGTTTTAAACAACTTTAAATTATTATTTTTATTTAGTGTAAAAGTAAATTGAAGAATAAGGAAATAAAACGACACAATTTATTTTGCCAAGGTATTTTCAATGAAAAATTTCCCCCAAAATATGCCATTCGCCAGAGTTTGACACACCCCCTTAAAAAATCTAGGTCGATGACCTATTTATTTTTTGGCATTATTTGTTACTAAATTATCTTGTTAACATTGTATTTTAATATGAATAAAAATTCTATTGCAGAATTTTTTAATCATCACTTGCATACCACAAACTCGCATTTTCCCATTACTTCCTATAGTAATCATCGATTTTCGTTACCTACTTTTGAAACGCTCCCTATTAAAAATCTATATCGATGACCATATATTTTTTTCATCGATTTTAACTCACAAAAAGTCACTTTACCTCATATTAAAATTTAAGTAAATTTTCTATTGTAGAAATGAATTAGGTCCGTCGTCGTTAAAAAAAAAAATCCCCCATATGGCTTGTTTCAGCAAAGGATGAGTTAAAATTTCAAGCTTCTGCAATGATAATTTTGCCAAATAACTGTGATGAAAAGTTATAAATGGCACGGACAGTATTTGCAAAGACATTAAAAGCATCTACGATTTCTAGTTGCTGAGAAAACTGCGACTAACAAGCAAATTCAAAGAATTGTGGTCCCCCGCTTTTAGTGTCTTTGTGGGTGGGATGTCATTTTTTTTATAACATACTGTGTCAAAACTAGTCAAAAGTAATGCATGCACATGTCAGATTTGAAAGTCCTTTCTCTTCTCAATCAAAAGTTATAAGGAAGTGAACCTGATGACCCCGTATGACAAAATAGATTATATATGTTGGTAGTTTCTTTTAAAAAGTCTTACCACAAGTATAACATACGTGAAGTATGAAAGCCCTTACCAGAACTGTTCAAAAGTTATGGCTAAGGTTAAAGTTTTTAAAAAGTAGGCCAAACTCCAAGGTCAGGGTCAAAGAGTCAAAGTTCTTCAGATCCAATAAAAGGTCTTCTCACAATGATTACATATGTGAAGTATGAAAGCCCTAGCCCTTAACATTAAAAAGTTATGTCCAAGGTTAAAGTTTTTCATAAGTACGGAAATCTCCAAGTTCAAAGTCAAAAGGTCAAAGTTGTTGGTATCCAATTAGAGGTCTCATTACAATAATTACATATGTGATGTATGAAAGCCCTAGCCCTTACCATTCAAATGTTATGGCCAAGGTTAAAGTTTTTTTCTAAAGTACAGAAATCTCCAATTTCAAGGTCAAAAGGTCAAAGGTGTGGTATTCCATGAGAGATCTTGCCAAAAAGAATACATATGTGAAAAATGAAAGCCCTAGTGTTTACCGTTCAAAAGTTATGGCCAAAGTAAAATTTTGGAATTTTTGTGTAAAAATGGGTAAAACTCCAAGGTCAAAAGGTCAAATTTGGTTGTACCCAGAGAAAGGTCTTGTCACTAGGAATACACATGTGAAATATGAAAGTCATAGCTCCACTAAATCAAAAGTTATGAGCAATGTTCAAGTTTTTGTGACTGAAAGACAGACTGACAGACGAATGAGATTTAATGTCCCCTCGCTTTCATTAAAGTGTCTTTTGGACGGACACACGGACGGACAGAATAAAGTCAAACAGTACAGCCCCTTTTGCCTTCGGAAGGAGGGTATAAAAAGGGATTGATAGCAGCTGAGTATTTAACGATTGCTTTGATAGTAAGTTACATCCCCCTTTGATACAAATGCTATACGTACATGTACCTCTGCCTTGTGATTTGTACAACCTGTGTTTTATTAAATATAATGTACTCAAACACTCAGCGTCTAGTTATATATTTTTAAAACATTTGTTAAACAAAAATATCGTAAAACATAAAAAGTCATGTTTTACCTCTTATTGATTGATTTTCACATATATGAAATATTTCCTCATGCACCTCCAATCCCTCAGTAGATTTCACTTCCTTGATCTCTTCTTCACTACAACCAAGCAGACGTTTAAGTAGCGTGGTTTTCCCCGCCCCAGCACATCCTACAATCATCCCCCGGGCGTGGTGGACTGTCTGTGTTCCTCTCTTAGCGTACTCCACATACCGCTCTCTGGCCTCCTGGTCCCATTGTAGTACTTCTCCAGGGACTCCCACTGAATAATAAAACAATCAACAATATCAAACTAGAGGTACATTGAGCAATGATCTCACAGTCACAAAATGTTACCGCTGCCTCCCATATGATTACAATATCAAGACCATGTTCTGCTATGGGAACCTAAAAATCTGTATTTTGTTTTACGGTAACGTGTAAAGAGGAAGGGTGCTGTGTCCCATGTTATTCAGAACCCATCGCACCTAACGTCATTAATAACGTTAATAACGTTTACACTCAATAATATTCCCCTTCATCTAAGGAGAAGATTCTTCCTTTTCCCCAAGTGTGACGTGGAATGATCAGGAGAATAAACTTTCACCTCTTTCTTTGGTACAACTGGTTTTGGACATGACGTGTCTTTAGCCGAGAGTGATAGACAATGTTCACGGATTTCCTCATATAAGTACCATTGCCTTTTGGGCTCAAGACCAGGTGCTGGGATTTCTTGAGGCAGAGGATCATTTACGGAGGGAAGGATATTCTGATCTTTCAGGAGACTGACACACAAAGGAACAGAATCACAGAGCTCCTCACATTCAACAACACCAGGAGTCTCAGCACTTACTCGAAAATGATGATAGCCTCTAATGTTTTTCAAAGGTTTGAAGAACTGTTCAAGGTACGACTTCGAGTCCCTAAACTGCACAGGTGTTTGTGGATCTGACACGAGCTGAGGAATGTTATGGCCTCTGCGGGATGAATGACGGACTGTGTCTGCTATATCATTCATGGTTTCTGCTGTAGATGAACGCCATTTTACTTTCCAGACTCCAAAATTCCAGTCAGGATCAAATTTAGTGTGTCCTGCCACCATCATAGAATATTCCACAATAACATGGAGTCCTAATTGAAAGGAAATACACTCCTTAATTTAAATACAAATGCTACATTTACTAAGAGTTTGCATTTCTTGACTATCAAAACTGACATCATACATGTATGTAACACTTTGGGCATTGAAGATCATGAACATACTGTCAATATCAAACAATGCTTTTACAAATTTTAATAATTAAAATCAAATATTTTTCATTTGATGTACACTTACCTACAAGAACTCTCCATAGAGCATACCATAAGACAAAGTTGTTTTTGTTTTGCCCACTGCAGTTGTCGAAATGAATGGATGCTGTTTTTTCTCCATATCCATGGTATTGAAAAAAGTGGTGAACCATACTAATGACAGAATTAGCACCCTTCCCTGTGTTCTCAGCCTCATCAATCAAGTAGAACACTTGTTTTCCTGCCATTTAAATAAAAACAAAAATTTTGATCAGAACTAAATAACTCAACCATTGACTTGTTTATTTACCTTATATGTATGCATGGTTACAAAAATAGAATGTGTTAATATTTTGCTGCAACTATGTTTCATAGAATTCATAATAACTAAAATTGGTTTATTCAGACTCATTCCCATACATGTATTATTCTATATTTGAAAGAGTATCCTCCTTTACATATATATATATTTTAGATTGTACTATTTCGTCAGATATAAGATCTCCACATAAAAGGTAATTTATTAATAAAATTCTTATAAGAATTACATGTACAGTTATTTCTGAATGAATTGAAGAACTGAGCAATATATAATGACTTATAAATTAACATACCTGAACCCTCGCAACATATACCAAACACATTACATTTCCGGGGCGTCTTAAAAAATATTGGTCCCACTTGTTGGGCATGATGTGGAAAATGGACTTGTTGCGCATAGTCCCAGGAATAGTGCATTCGCACATTTACTGAGCATGGAGCATTTCCTAGAATAAAATTAATCATTCATGATCATTTGCATACATTTAAAGTTATTCATGGTATTTACTATTTCATGAACAAAAAAATTCAATTTCACAGAAGAAATTTTTGCAAACACTTTGGTATGTCTGTTTTCCTATTAATACTAAGAGAAAGAGAAGAAAACGGATGGCTAGAATTGAACCCTTGACCCCTGGTCAGGTGTTCTACCCATTGAGCTACCCAGGCTGATAATAGTCCAAATCCAATCAAATAATTATAATATAATATGAATGTTCATTTAATGCTAATGAAGGAAAGTGTACTATACTTGTAACTATACACTAAAGGAAAAAAATTAATTTTGCAATAAAATTTTAACTTACCAGTTTGTTTACATTCCTCTGGTAAGGAAATGAACACTTCCTTGCTGGTGGTACACTGGTGTCTGTAGTAGTCCCGTTGCTGTTTAGCTTGGGAAACATGCTGCGTGTAACTAGAAAGGATTTCTTCCTTTTCCTCATCATTCATATTAGAAACTGTTGACAGTTGATGAGAGAAATGCTGACAAAGCTGACACAGGTCAGTGCATGGCTTCATGATTGTAATGAATGGACACAACTCATGCCAAGTTCTTTGAAATGTTCTTAAGTGTATTCTTCTGAAGTTCATTTCTTCAGCTAGAATTTCATACTTAGCATGAATGTCAGCAGTTGTCGTATCCGATGGAAGTAGAAGCACTTTCTCAGATTTGTAATTTGGCAGTCGGCCTGGTAGAGGCAGGGCATGGTCACTAGCATACTTGGTAATAAATGTTTTGATTCGGTCCCTGTCTGTCACTGATAAGCTATTATGCGGAGCCTTACCGCTGTTTCCATGTGTTCTGGGTAAAAACCCTTCTGTATCAAGTGATCTGGCAACTTTATGGAGTTTTTTCTTTCAACCGCATGTACAAAACAAAATGTTGTACGACACACTCTGCATCCATTGAAGTAGTACTCCTGAAATGGTCTTTCTCGTTCTTTTTCTCTGTGTTTCTTGGACTGTGTGACAGAACCAGATCGCCTATGTGCAAACATTTCAACTTTAATAATAGTGTCAAGTTCCTCCCGAGTACACTGCAGACAATGATCACGAAACTCACATGCTGCATCAAAGTCAATTTTCGTGCTACATGGCATTCCATAAAACTCCTTACACCCGCAAGTGTCATTCTGAAATTTGGAACGAATTATGTATTCCTTCGTGTCGGTGTCATTAACTTCATTCGGTATATATACTTCCCCATCATTGTTGTCATTGTCGCTTTCAGAGTCAGAATCATAGTTTAAATCACCAAAATCACTCGTATCTGTCTCGCTGCCACTTGACAGATCACAAATCTGTCTGTCGCGCACGTTAGATTTTGGAGCAACAAGTTTAGAGAAATATAATTCATCCACACGCTCTATATCTTCTAAAAATTCATCATCTTGATAAAGAACAATTTCTGATGGTATACTTATCGATGTTGCTGTGGAAGTTTGGCTCATGTTTAGTGCTTGAACTCCCTACATTTCCAGTTTACAACTTTACTGTGACTTTCACTTTCAATTTTTCAACCGGAAATGTAAACACGTCTGCTGTTATGGACAGAGTTATTGCTCTTTACAATCCGCGGTAAATTCAAATTAAAATTTAAAAAAACGTAATAAAATATATTACAAAACATTACTGTAACAACAATCTAATTTCAATTTCATAATTAACACTTTAAAATACGAGACAGAGATAAATTTTTCAGAAGCACGTGTACTGCAAATTTTTTTCTCGCGTTATTTTTTTTTTCGATTGTGACGCAAACGTTCAGAACTATCGCCGATTTCTCATTATGACGTGTGCCGCATCTGGACCCTTTTCGCAGTCGCGGTCACATATATTTTTTAGCTTATAAAGGAATTTCTGTATTTTTGTACCGGTCCACTGAAAAAGCACATTTTTTGAAAGGGAGGATGACACCCAGAAAGAAAACAAATAACAGACCTAAAAAAAGAAATATCTTGACTTGTTTTATATTTCTTTAAATATTACGATGAATAGTGCTTATAAATGCACATAATACTGTAATGATCAGTGTGTTTGTTTGTCGATTAAAACGACTCACTTCAGAATATTTCACTGATACACTGTTACATAGACAAAGTCATTCGCCGCAGGGAGTTTCAATTTGACACAGGCACTGAAGGCCACTGAGCAGTGAGGGATCATTTTCGTGCCATCAACTTCCACAACAAGGGACCCCATTTTAATCGGTTTGATTTAAAAACACGTGTTCACATCCCTCAGTGGGATTAGTTCCCGTGACATATATAAGGATCAGACGAGAACTATTCATTTCATCGTAACTAGATTTTTCTTACGTAAAAATGAATTTATATGATAATCGAGGCACAGGCGATACTTTCTAACTGATCAATCAGCTATATGAAATCCGTTACGAGTGAGTACCACAAAAATACTATGGAAACATGCTTGGGATATTATTTTTTTCCGATATTTTTTTTATGCATTTGAGTCACAGACTAGACAAGGATCTACATATGTACAATTTCCGAGATCACAGTAAAATTTATATACAGTTACAAACAATTGATAGAATATACATGATATGCATTAGTTTAAAGTTTTGTAGCGTGTTTGGTGAGCAGTTTGCTAGGTCTACATGTACTCCCGAGTGAATACAAGTTTTGTCTGCATTTCTTGTCATTAAAACCGTAAATGCTGAATATCCATGCGTATTATAAAGTATAAACAGCCTTGGCTGACCATTATAAAAGTTTGAAATGTAGAAAAGGATAACAGATAAATTGACCTAAATCACGTGTCTGTGAAAAAATGTAAACGTAACATGTTTAATTATTCTGTTATCGGATTGGACAATATTTTAACTATGTGCGAAATAATAACAACAGCCATATAAGGTCTTCTCGGACACGCATATCCCTTAATCCCAACTTCTCGGCCCTTTCCGACTAGCGGAAAAACGACCTCGAATGTATATGGTAGCCGCCATGACAACCCTCCCTTTTCACGATCTTTGAAATAAATGCATGGAGACCTTTTATCTTTAGAATATAGAGTTAACCTTTATTCAATGTAATGATATTACCTAAAATATACTACAGAAGGGACTTCTAACTCCGTCTATCCTATAATATATTATTTGAATGAACAGGAAATGTATAAATTTTTAAGAGTCAAAATCAGCAAGCATCGAGCATTTAGTTAAAAAATGTGGAATGTGGCATAGAAACAGATTTGGTTAAAACTCATATATAAATTTTCAGAACAAAGGGTATGATAGAAAAAAGCAAGCAAAAAATAATTTTTCGCATTGTTGCTATGGAAACCACGCGCCTTGTACTTTATCATGACACTTGAATTTATGGTTAAACAAATACTTTTTTATTACTAGTCATTAAAAAAGCTTTTTAAATTATTATTTTATGTATATAAATATACTCTATTTTAACAACTGTTGATTATTGAAATTCCCTTCACCTTTTGATAAAAAAAAATAGTTTTTGGAGGTTTATTTTGCTTTAAAAACAGCAAATTTGAAGTACTTTATAATAAATCTACAACCACATTAAAGCTTATCAACATAAAATATTTATTAAACAGTATTTGTTCTAGAAGAATCAAGAAAAAATCTGCAGGCAACTAAAGCATTTATATATGATAACTGATTTAAATCCATAATTTTCAGTCACTTTTGCTTCAAATTACCTCCCTTTGGTATAGCTCTCTAACATTGGAGGAATAAACGGTAGTTTGCTTACATTGTTTTCAATAACAATGTACAGAAGACTAGCACTAGTAGCAGAAAATTACAAACTTGGAGCAGTCTGAGCCTCAGTTTTGGCGTTTTCATGAGTCTTAATTACGGTGAGTGATTGAAATTTTTACAATTTACCATTACAACAGTTACTGAAGAATGTATAGCATAAATTAACCATGCAGTAAAATATGTAACACTTGGCAAGTGTTTTTGCACATTTCAGTTTAATTCTGATTGATTATATATGTTAGTATAACTTTTAGTATTTTATAACTTAAAAGAAAAGATTATGCATGGCCTGAGGAACCAGGAGGAGGTAGGTATGCCCCCCCCCCACCCCAATAATATTTCCGATATTAAACTATAATATGATAAAATGAAATTAATTCCCGAACTTAGATTGTTTCTGCGGGCCTAACGTGAAAAGTTGGTCATGATCAGTTACATAACTGTATCCCAAATTATAAAGTTTAATTTGAATATATTTTAATTTTGATTTGTTGTATTCACGGTATGTATGTAACCAAAGTCACTCACCAGCTAAAAAAAATGATTATAACTTGATTGATGGTCGGGTAAATAAAAATTTTGTATATAATAGTAGATATCTTTATTTACCGTTTAAGATAATACCTGCTTTTTACATGAAAAAATATGAATTTATGAAAACCAACACTATTATGAAATATTTGTAAAACAGAATGACCTTTGTTATGGCGTCCGTAAAAAAAAAGAAAAAGGGTCAGAAGTTAACTCTGTACTTAATATATTTTAGTTTAGGAAAGGGGATTACCTTGGAAGTATTGTGATACAAACAAGTGTAATATGTAGTGGACTAGAGGTATAAACTGAATTGTATATATATACCACAGTAAAATAATTAATTTAAAAAAACTTTTTTGCTGTTGTCATCCAGTGTTTACTTATAAAAGAAAATTCATAGCTAACATTTTTTCCGGGACCACTGAGCTAATGTAAGTCAACTAGGTTCAAATAATAAGTATCATTAGATTTAAAGCACGTAAATTTATGAAATGAATATCTATACTCCATTTTTTCTTGGGGG
>PRKT01000681.1:26193-54797 GCA_003671525.1 Saccostrea glomerata
TTTTTTCAGAGAGCTACAGTTCTGCAGCTAGCAAACAATGTCAAGTCTCAAAATTTATATGAATGATACTGAGTCCGTTTGAATTTAAATACTTGTAATTTCCTTTTTATTAATTATAAAGAAACTAACTTACAAAATGTAAGGAACATATACATTCATATGATTGTTGAAAAATTGCAAGTAAGCCAATACAATTTATTATGGTTTTTTTTTTTCATTTCTAAACAATTCGCAAAATGCTAATCCTCATATTAGGGGAAATTTCTGACAATTTAGTTTTATTTAATTTTTAATTTAAATATTTTTCACTCTTAATTATTATTTCAAAGAAAATTTTTGCATGTTTCAATATCTAACAACAACTGTATATAATTTAAAGTACTATATTTGACTTTGTAATCCATTTGAGTTTGAGCAATTTTTTCGAAAATTGGCAATTTGTAAATCCCCATATCTCAATTATTTATTATTTCCCAAGCTCAATATTTGGCAAAGATAATGTTTAGAGTTATATTTGTACAATAAAATCAAAAAAATTAATTTCAAAGATTGGTCTTGGAAGATTTTGGGCATTAAATTTGTAATACTTTTGGCAATTCTTGAAAATTGGCATGATGCCAATTTTCAAGGGTTGTCTGCCCTTTGATATATTGCATATTTGATTATGATAAATGTGAATTTTGAAAGAACATAGTCTTATGTTTTTCAAAATACCTTAATGGAAATGCAAGTTTAATTTTGAGTAAAATAAATCAAATGTGAATTTTACCATTTTTCTTAAATTTTTTAAGTGCATTTGCACTTAAATGTGCAAAAAGGAGGTGGTGCTGCCTACGGCTGCCATGTTGAATGATGGGAATTTTTTTGGTCATTTTTAAATAACATATTATAATGTCTAACTACCCACCAAATTTCATTAAGATATGACAACCTTCGATTTGGACAGTTCTGCATGGTTTTCTCGCGGACTGGCTCTTAAGAACTGATTTAAAATTTACATTAGATGAAAACAATTGTGCATAAAATTTTAACTAAATAATATTAATTAAGTTTGAACATGAATGCATTTATTATTATACAGATTTTAATATATGAATCAAATTTTGCTGAAAATATTGCAAAATCATTATACATGCAATTTGAAAATTTACAGGTTATGGATGAAGCAATGACAGCAGCAGTGAGTGATGAAATTGTGAATAGTCACAGTGCGCCATCAGTGCATTGCTACAACAAGAGGCCCACGGGCCTTATCGGTCACCTGAGTATTGTGCAACAACTTTCAAACAATTAAATTTGGTTCGTGTTTTAAACCAGAGGCCATGAAATTCGCAATTCACAATTTTGAAAGAGGCACCATTGCTTATCATAATTATAGACTTAGCATGCTTACTCTATTTACTTAATACCCAGAGGTAGATCAGAGTAACATTAAGAGAAAATGCACTTCCACTTTATAACCAGTTGTGCACCCCAAAGGAACCACTGATCCTGGGGCCACATATTTCATTTTTTTGCAAGTTTTATCATAAATTGGTTGATTAATACCAAAGAGCAGATTTCAAAGCATTAATTCATTTTCAGTCTATGTACCCCCACCTCCACCTCTCATCCCCGACCCAGGGAAGGGGGGGGGGGATAAAAAATAAAAATTTTGCTAGATGCACCTTTCTTCATCATAAATATATATACTTTGATAATTGGCATAAAACCCAGGAGCAAAGGAAAGATTTTCAAAGAATTAATGTATTTTCACTATAGATATAATCAATAGAACCCCGTCCTAACACCAGAACCCATGACCCTGGGGCCATAAAATTCTCAATTTTGGAAGAGGCACTCTTGCTCATCATAACTATGTACTAAGTTTATTTAATACTCAGGAGCAGAGAGGAAGATTTTAAAAGAAATAATGCATTTCCACTATATGATCAATTATAGAGCCCCGCCTTAACACCAGAACCCCTGACCCTGGGGCCATAAAATTCACAATTTTGGAAGAGGCACTCATGATCAACATAACTATTTACTTACATAGTTTATTTAATACCCAGAAGCAGAGAAGAAGATTTTCAAAGAATAAATGCATTTTCACTAAATGATCAATAGAGCCCCGCCTTAACACCAGAACCCCTGAACCTGGGGCCATAAAATTCACAATTTTGGAAGAGGCACTCTTGATCAACATAACTATTTACTTACATAGTTTATTTAATACCAAGAAGCAGAGAAGAAGATTTCCAAAGAATTAATGCAATTTCACTATATGATCAATAGAGCCCCGCCAGAACCCATGACCCTGGGGCCATAAAATTAACATTTTTGGAAGAGGCACTCTTGCTCATCTTAACTATGTACTTGGTTAGATTTTTTAATACCCAGGAGCAGAGAAGAAGATATTCAATGAATTAATGCATTTCACAATATAATCAATAGGGCCCCACCCTAACACCAGAACCCTGACCCTGGGGTCACAAAATTCACAATTTTGGAAGAGGCACTCTTGCCCATTATTATTATGTACTTAGTTAGTTTATTTAATACCCAGAAGTAGAGAAGATTTTCAAAGAATAAATGCATTTTCACTATATAACCTACATTGCCCCGCCCTAGCACTAGAACCCCTGACCCTGGGGCCATGAATTTCACAATTTTGGTAGAGGACTCATTGTAATTACATTGATGTCCAGGAGTAAAGAAGATTTTTAAAGATTGCAATAATTTTAGTGGTTTTGGCCCCACTCCTCAGGCGCCAGGGGGCGGGGACCACAAAATTCACAATTTTTGTTCCCCTTCACCCATAGACGCTGTATACCGTATTTGGTTGAAATTGGTTAAGTGGTTTTAGAGAAGAAGCTGAAAATGTTCAAATGTTAACGCACGACACACGACGACGGACGAAAACGGATAGCAATAGGTCACCTGAGTTACTCAGGTGACCTAATAAAATCAAAGCAAAAAGGTGAAAGGGCCTCTTTGAAAGGAACTGTTGACAATGTAATTAAAGACATTTAATTTTGGTTCAGGAACTGCATATTTCATAATAATGAAAATATGGAACAATTGACATCCTGAAGTTTGATGAATGTCGGTTTCTCTTAATTTCAATATTTTTTCATGAAATTTGAAAGTATACAAATCTCCCTAAAAAACTAGAAAACATACCAGTCAGCAAGGGCCCCGCTGAGGGGTAGAGATATAAGGGTGCAGCTCATTGAATGATAGTTTTACTAGATTACGTTTTTCTTAAATATACGAAGATCATAAGCAACAGCTGTATTTTAAAATTTTAAGATAATTCCTATATGTCAACAAACCTGTAAATAGTAACCTTGTATTTAAATAAAACGGAAAACCTCATGTCTTATAAAAAAAAAACTAAATAAAATGTGTATTTAAAAACATTAAAGCAGGTGTTTTATAAAATGTAAGCCTTCGGTGAATGCAAATATCACACAGAGTTGACCTCAACTTCAAAACAAACATCAGTTGCAGACAGAGGTGTTCATTAATCTTTATGTGACAGATAAAGATAAGCCTCTAAACTTTCTACAGCAAGCAAGATAATTAATCCCAGGGGATTAATTGTACTGGTTCTCATCATTTTCTTCTAAAGAGGGTGTTGCAGTTCTTTTGTTATTTTCCCTAAATGTGTAGCAGATTAAAAGAAAATTTTTATGTTGCAGAAACTCATATTAATTTTTTTCAAATGCAACAATATATAAAGTACAACGAGAAACAATATTTGGAAGCTTCGTATTGACTTCCAAATTGCCATTAAATGATGTGAAAATTAGTCTCACAGCAAAATATATAAGATTTTTCGGTTTTTAAATAGGGTATCCCCATTGTTCTGAAAAACTGCCTCCTTGAAACAGAATAATTTTGATATATACACAAAGAGGCAGGAATTTTCTTCAAAACTGCCATTTCCGATTTTTGTTTCAAAGAGGCACATTTTTGAAAAACGCAAAAATTGACTAAAAATTATTCTCAAAACGAAATGCAAAATGTGTACATTAAATAACATTGGATATCTATCGTGTCTGAAATGGTCTAGTGGATATGCTGGTGGGCTTCCAATTAGTACTTTTACCAGAGAATGGGTTCGAATCCTTGAATGGATCATTTTTGCATATTTTTTTCTTATTTTTTTTCCCATATGTAATGGTAGTGCAATAAAGTTATATACATTATGTAAGAGAGAAAGAGGAGGGAGAAAGAGAATGTCAAGAAGTTAATTGAGTAATAACTATATATTAGAAATGCAGGATTAAATTGTTTTCCTTGATATGCCGTGACTTTAAACTAATGCTTTATTTAGTTTTGTTTTGGAAAATAAAGTCATTGTGTTCTTTAAATAATTTATTTTTATATACTGTAGTTATTGCAATTTTTAATAATTCTGATATCTTAGTTATAGTAACTGAGATTTGATTTGAAACAAATGAAATGTCTTGGATGTAGCACCAACGTGATTATGGGAAGCAGTTTTATTTCATGAAAAATATTTTCGCACGATGTCTTTAGTATTTCTTTCAAAATGCTGCTTGAGCCATCGTGTTTCTTGTTGTTCCATTCTTTTTCGTGCAGAATGACGAAAGTGTTTTGCTATATCAAGCAGGAAATACCAACCGTAAACATAGTCCTCTACGTAGCTGTATCTATATTTAGACATAACGAGGGTATTTAAATGTCCTTCTCGGTATATAGGGAATAATCGCGAGTTTCTGCAACACCCTCTTTACAATAAGAACTTTTTCCAGCACTGACAGAACGAGGTTATTATCTGATTACCTGTTAAAATTAACAGCATTAAGGCAGCAAAAAAAAATTAATGAATAAAAAATTAAATAGTAATAATTAAAAAAATATATCATAATATATAAATATTGATTTTAGAATTCAATATAATTTTCATAAATTATTGTAAACAGTATTTGAATCCAAATAAAGTATGAACATAAATTTAAATCCATATTTCAGAGAATGTACACATCATTCAAAATTGACCTTAACTTCAAACAAAGTTCATTTGCAGACAGAGGCGGTACAGTAATTAATCAAAATGTGACAGATAAAGATAATGCTAAGGATTTTCTTCATGTGGAAGGTTACTTTAAATAACCCCAAAGGACAGTTTGTACAGCCTTCCCCGTTTACAATGGTAACATTCTCAGCAGTTATCTCTCTTTGCCCATTCATTCTTATGCATAGTTATGGAATCTGCCCCACCACCCCAGCTCCATACCAGAAGACGTAGAGAACCAAACTAAACATCAAAATATGTATTTCTGTCTATTGATCTACCATACCAAATTTGAAATTGATAGGGCAACCATAAATAGTTTGTGGACGGAAGAATGACCGACAGACAGACGGAAAGACAGAGTGATTACTATAGGGCACCCGCAAATCCTTGAGGGGCCCTAATTAGGTTCACCAATTAAAAATTACTTTACAACAGTTCAGATAATAAACTGCATTCATAAGACCCAAAAGAAACATCCGAAGAACTGCGAAGGAGATCTGCGACACCATTGCACATATTACCGTAAAAGCAGAATTCTTAGCGAGGAATTAATTTTGACACTATTAGCGAGGGTGCTGATCTATTAATTGTGTTATATTAAGGAATCACTGTCTAGTTAGTATTGTAATGAGTAATGAAAAAGGCCTATGCAATTCAAACATTGATGTGACCTGGACTAATGGAATAGTCCAAGAGCCTGTTCACCCCTGTTTGAATGGTATAGCCCTTTGCTATATAAATAACTGCAGAGGCAGTCTCGCTCTCTCTCATTCTGAAACCAGTAGCAAAAGTTGGAAGTTGAAAAGATAAGAGGTAATATTAGAACAGGAGAATTAAAATAGTGAAATAAAATTAAGGCTAGGGTACAGAGCGCCGGTAAATGGTAAGCCAAGAAATTGTAGTGTAGCGCAAGGTATAGTAGTCCTAAATAAGGGTGAGGTACCGAGCACTCATTACAATTAGAACTTGGTTTCGGAACCAGGTGCAGGGAACCCAGTCATATATGTTGTACTTGGTAACAGAGAACCTCGGCTTTTGTATCCCACTGTTTACATAAAAAAAAAATAAGGACAAGGATCCCATGAAAATAATAAATAATCATACTTGTACATCATTTTAATTCCCAGTATTAATTATAGGCTCAGATAGAGCCATAGGAAACGTTCATTTATATTTACATATATTGGACCCTGTATCTCCTGAAAACGGACCCTTAATAAGGTTACACGTTACAGTATAGTATGCCAGGGCATCAACGATAATGGAAAACATGGATAATTTGCATAGCGGGCGAAACCCGTTATGCATAAATTATCCCATGTTTCCCACTATCGTTGGTGCCCCTGGCATACTTAACTAACTAGATTCCTTATACAGGTCACTGGCGGATTTAAGGGGGGGGGGGGGCATGCCCCCTAAAATTTTCAAAGTATGATGTGACTAATATTTAGTACGCCATATTTTGGTACAAACTAACCAAACCACTGTTATTCTGCCTGGTTTTACTCTTAAACACAAAAATCCAGGAGCTTTCGGGGGCTGCGCCCCCTTGGCCCCCACAATTCAAAGTATGATATGACTTGTATTAAACACGTCGTACTTTGGTACATCACTAACCAATACCACTATTAGTAAGTAATAAGTAAGTAAATCGTTTTTTATAGTGGTATGTGTTACACTACAATGAGAATTGAAAAACATTCAATACAATTATTATTCAAACATCCGGACCTATATGCCAATTATAACAAAAATAATTGAAAAATATGCACTATTATTGTGCCTGGTTTTACTCTAAAATACACGAAAACCCAGGAGCTTCCGGGGGCTTCGCCTGGACCCACTTGGGGCCATAAGGCGGCCCCCAGACTCCTTACCTCAACAAAGTTATCCACCCCCCCCCTAACCACAAATCCTGTATCCGCCCCTGCATGTGTATTTCAATTTCATTGTGAAATACAATTGTAGATTTAGACTTTAAAAATGTACACGTAGATTTAAAATACACGAGGATTCCCTTGCCAATTTCAATAATCCTCGCCCACTGACTTCAAGCTCAAAGGCAGTCGCACGAGATATACATGCATATTTGCCTCCTTAGAGTCAGGCACAGAGAGGGATGGCACGAGATTTGCATACATATTAGGCATACTTAGCCCCTGACCTATCGACCTGCCTAATTTACATTCCGGTAGAAATATCAATAATCAACTCCGCTAACTTTCAAAGAGTTATCACAGAGGAAAAGAATTGAAATGGAAATTAATTTCAAGAATATGGTCAGTCTTATCAACATTTGGTAATAAAAAGTGTACAGTTTGTTCATGACCCATATTTAAACAAACATAACAAAACGTTATATTTTGTTTATTTTAGACTTTAAATCCATGCATGTCATTTTGGCATTTGATTTTTAAGAAGCTGATTGAAAAATACAAAAAAAGTGTCACTTTCAAATTCAAGTCTGCAATGCTTAGAATTTGTCTGATTTTTAATCAACAAATTGAGTCATATACTAGGTAGGGTAAAGCTGGGAGAGATAAATGATAACCCCCATTGGGGTCGAAGTTGAAGAAAGATGAGAGGTGATAAATGATAGGGAGGACAATAAGAGACTGATATGTTTATGGACACTAATGACATTACTAGTGTAATAGGAGTAAACATTATAAAACCCCTTTAACCATTAAAATGCATTACAATAATCTATTGAAAACAACATATTACGATTTTCTTGTGCAAAACGAGGTCAACACCTATGGAGATGACAAAAAGAGAATTTGTGTTTACTTTTTCTTTAAGATACTTCTCGTTATTTACTACCTTAATTCATTTACGGGGGAATGCTAAACGCATTGCGAGTAAGAGTAAAACCGTGTCGTTTTGTATATACGTATGTCTAAACTTCAACATCATAAATAAAATCGATGCCAGAAAAAATGCTTTTATGAAAAGTATAGAATAACTGTCAGTAAGTTGTTTTTCTTCCGCCAACACTGGAGCTCTTTGCTGCCGATTCAGCCCTTAATTTAGGAAGGCTCCATGTCAAATATGACCGCCATACTTAGCTCAAGTGTATAACCTATAATACACAAGCGCCACCTACTTTGTAATGACGTGAATCCTTACTATTTACTTTTCCAATGAGTTAAAATATTTAAATTAGGGAATAACTATCTTCTCATTTGGTATTTGCGACCGTTAATGCTGATTTAACGGTCGCAAACTGAGTTTTACCGGCGACGCGTAAGCGGAGCCGGTAAAACGGATGTTTGCGACCGTTAAATCAGCATTAACGGTCGCAAATACCAAATTAGAAGATTAGTTATTCCCATTCTAATGCAATCAATGCATTTTGTTTGTTGTTTACGTCTTATTTTGATGAATTTTGTTACATGAAATACGTCACGGAGCATTGTGTTTTTGCGTCGCTCTATTATGACGTCACAATGAAAAAGCTTTCACGCTCGTTAATGCTCGTTTTACTGCTTCAAACATGAGTGCATACGCCAATCAAAAACTGTTTTACAAAACAATTGCATTAGAATCATAAATGAAAGTTTCTTGTTGCAACACCTAGCTTATTTGTGATTCTTGCCCCTGCGAAATGATATTCATGATTTTAAGAACCTTTATGAGTTGTTCATAATTGTTCATGAATGGTTCTTAAAGGATTCTTAACAGGTTCATAAAAGTTGTTCATGAATAAAATTCATGAAAACATTCATAATTCATAGTTCATGAATAAATGATGAACAAATATGAATATTGTTAATTTTCAGTTTAAAGAAAAAACTTAATAGTTCAAGGTAATGAATGTTCATGAATTTTCATGAAGACTAAAAATGTAAAAATAATTGTCCCTAACGATCTCCAGAAAACACTCATTACTCCCATAATACAACTTTTGCATGTTGAACAAACCCCTGATTTAATTAATGACATGCTTTTGTTTGGATTTTGAAAGTATTGGATCAGAGTCAAGTAGGAGAACATAAGAGGTTTAATTCACTATTTTCTACTCTCCGAATCGGTAACTTAGATTCTTCAAGATAATACAACTCTGTTAATGTACTGTCTAGAAGGGAGATTGTAAATTTATGATCGTAATTTAAAGAACCCTGCATCAATATTGACAGCATTTTTTTCTCATATTGAATTTCTAATGTTTCATCATTTAAAATGGCCAGCTTTATTAATATTGTGCTTTAAATTATCTCATTTTTCAGGACACAACTTTGTTCGACCGAATTTTCTCTATTTGTCAAACGTTTAGCAAGTTGTGAGAAAATGAAACAGACTTATAGTCTAGGAAAAATTTCATGATCTTCGTAAAAACGTATCTTAGATTTATTCACAGCTAAAATATCATATCTCTTGTCCTTACTATTCTTGGGTCAAACGCTTTATATTTTGATGCAGTTATCAAGTAACATTTTCCTGTCCATTGTGTGTAAATGATACAGCACAGGCTGCATGGCTGTGAAGTATCTATGACATGATCAACATTCGTATTTTGTAGTCTATTCTCCTATACACTATTTACCTATACATAGCTCAGGGTACTCTGTTTGAGGGCGAATGTTTCCCAAGATTTATTTGTTGTCCTCATGATATGGAGGCGGCCATACTTGAAAATACGAAACTGTCGCTCTTTAGGTATAATGTAAAAAATCCAATTCAATAAATGATTTAACTTATATTAATTGAAAAAAAAATTAATTTCAGTGAAAAAGCATTCAGATAGTGTTTGTTATTTTTTGTTTAACAACAATCTTGGCAATTCGAAACTATTACTTAATTAGCTCTGCATGACACTTTTTAAAAGGCGCAAACTTTGAAACGCGCGAGACGTTGGAAAGTGAATCGGTAGAGTGGGAGGATTATTAGCGTAAATCTAGTCATTCTTTGTCAACCTTTGAAGAAAATAACAGAATATGAAGAAGGAATATCCAGAGGATCAATTTACTTAATAACTGCAGATATTAATGGTGAGTTTCAAAAAAATGGAGGCAATCGCTGAATCTGAGATATTTGTCAAGATGTTACTGTCTATTTGTAAGACTTCAGTTATGTCATTTTTAATGAAAATTTTGTCAAACCGTGTTATGAGTAAGGATCCAACCAAATTACGTTACATTTAATAATTAAAGATTGAAAAATCTATCCTGTTCACCTCTAACATCTTGAACATGGCGGGCAAGGGAAACAGGCTAAACTCCCGCTCGAAATGCTTTAAAATATGGCAGTGCCTATGATGCAGAATTAAATGAAACAATTTTGCAAAAAAAAAATAAAGTCTTAGATTTTCACATTTATGAGAATTTTCAGAAAATCTTTGTTCTTTTAGGGAAAAGAGAACCAATTCACAGATAATGTTGATGAGTTGAGATCAGAAGATTAAAAAAAAATCAGGCTGCCAAAAAAATCCAGGATCTTGAAGAAAAACAAAAAAAAGGAATGAAAATATGAATCGGAATCGATCAAAGTATCCAAGTGATGAAATTCTGAAAATTCCACAGGGAAAGCCAATAAGATTTTTTTTATTTGACCACCTCTTCTCAAAATCCTTGAAAGCCCTTTTAGCTGATGCCCTAATTGCTGAACACATTTTTCTGCCAGGCAGTGAGACTTGGATTAAAAACCATTCCATTTTAAGCATACACTTTGAAATACGCTGAATAAGGAACCCACACTCCTCTTGACCAAGTAAGGTTAAGGATTCTGCAAAGACTTTAAGAGTCGCGTTTGAATTTAAATTTTTCATAATTGTATTAGAAATGAACTACAAAATTTATTTTTTTATCAATATCACTTATCAGAGTTGTTTACTTGAACAAAGATTTTGTTACCATGATTGGAAAAAAAAAATTCTGTGAAATATTTCAAGATGCTATAAAGATATTTTCTTTTACAGTTTTTCATTTTGCATATTTTATTACATTTTTGTTAACAAAAATCAAGAACATTCATGAATAGTTCATGAACATTCCTAAATAACTTTTACAAATTATTCATGAATAGTTCATGAAAATGCATTGAACCTATTAATATCATTCATGAAGTTTTCTTGAAAGTTCAAGAATAAAATTCATGAAATTTTCTTGAAAGTTCAAGAATTATTCTTGATCATTTTGCAGGCAATTAAAAAATCCAAGTTTGTTCATGAACAACAAACAATTCTTGAATATTCTTGAACTTGGTTTTCATGAATAAAATCCATGAAATCATGAGTGTCCAATTTTAACTTCATGGGATCTTCATGAACTATTCATGAGCTGATTCAAGAATATAATTCATGAACTTTTCTTCAAAGTTCAAGAATTATTCTTGATCATTTCGCAGGGGTGTTACTCATAGATAAACAGTTCTCAACCTTTATCATAAGTATCATCCTGGAGTGAAGAAAACTTGGAAACACCACTTAATTATATAAATTAGACAATAGGTTCTCTTAGTGGAGGAAGATTTAGTTCATTGAAAATTCAAGAACGAAGAAATTAAGATTCCATTATGTCAAACACCCTTCGTACCATGAAAAGGAAAACAGGAGAAACTATCAACTTAACTTTAAAAGGTTTAACATATTTTCATTAAATTTACACTCACTTATCAATCAGTTAAAATCACACAATCTGTGTCCTAAGAATCGCTTATATTTATTACACTTTTTACATGATTGTCATAATGATAAACATTAAACGTCTTATAGAAGGATTTAAGTGGAACTTTTCAATGCGGGTAGGATTTAACTCATTCCGTAAAAAAATATTATTAAGCGGTAGTTTTCGTTGACAGTGTATGCGAGACTTCCTGTTTGTTGCTGCAACCTCGATGTTTGAATTAACCGGAGATCTGAGATTGTTTGGAGTTTCTGAACTTCAAACAGATTCACTTCCTCCAAATCTGATCCCCGGTGTCATTAATTTTAAGCCTGATTGTGTGTTTCTGCATGTTGGAGGAATTATCAATTTGACCACCGTTTCCAGAGACCTTTTTTAAGACTTATTGACATTCTGGTGAGGTTATTGATTGACGATGTCTTGAAAGTATTCGTTGTGGAGGTGACGACAAGGGGAAATTTCAACGCTGTTCAGAAAAGGCCGTCATTAAGGAAGAAGGTCAACAACTTTTTTCTAACCGCTCCTGAAAATGTTTTCTTGACTTTATGAACATAAATTCCCAATTGATTTTGACAGAGACCAAGTTCATTTAGGCACAGTGAAGTCCGGGGAGCGGTCACCAGGAATGTGCAAATAAATGTACCGATTTCGCCGTGTCTTTCTGGGATTCAGATACCCCGTTCCAGTGAGACATGAAGTAAATGAGATTGGTGACGACAATAAATTTTACCTCTTGTTAATTTGTGATGAAATTTTCATTGTAAAATGATATTTCAAAATTTTATGTTTTATCCTATGTTTGCTAAATTGAATATTGAATAAGATAACTGTACATCTGTAATATATTTTAAGTATAAACAAGATGTGTTTGTGAAATACTATGCGCCCGGCGGCAACACAGTTCGAAAAAGCTATTTATAGCATATAGGTCAAGGTCACACAGTCATTGACCTTGAGTTCATTAAAAATGAAAGAAAAAGTGAGCAAGCTTACATACCCCACGCTTCCCCAAAACTCAAAGTGCTGAAAATCCCGGAAAAAATAAAAGAATCGGAGTTTCCCGGTAATATGCACATCTACACATTGTGTCCTAAATATCTGCAAAGTTTGATGAAATTCTGTGCAGCGGTTTATGAGGGATCGCACTGACAAAATGTTCATCTGTATATTCAAGATATGGCCAAAAATCTAATTTGAAAAGTGCCAAAATTCCCAGAAAAATAAAGAAATCGGAATTTCCTGGTAATATGCACATCTACACACTATGTCCTAAATATCTCCAAAGTTTGACGAAACTCTGTGCAACGGTTTATGAGGAGTTGCGCTGACAAACTGTTCATCTCATTATTCAAGGTATCGCCAAAAATCTAAGTTGAAAATTGTGGAAATTCCCAGAAAATTTTTTCGGAATTTCCCGGTAATATGCACATCTACACATTGTGTCCTAAATACCTGCCAAGTTTGACGAAGTTCTGTGCAGCGGTTTATGAGGAGTTGCGCTGACAAACTGTTCATCTCTATATAAAAGGTATGGCAAAACACATAAGTTTTAAGTGCGGAAATTCCCGGAAAAAATAAGGAATCGGAATTTCCTAGTAATATGCACATCTATATATTGTGTCTTAAATATCTGCAAAGTTTGACGAAATTCTGAACAGCGGTTTATGAGGAGTTTGCGCTGACAAACTGTTCATCTCTATATTCAAGATATGGCCAAAAATCTAAGTTGAAAAGTGTTGAAATCACAGGCGCTTGACGTTTTTAACCTTTCTCTTTCCTAAATAAAAAAATTCCCTACTATAATAATAAACAAGGTCGGACACGTAGCCATCTTGGATTTTTTTCAGGTCAGCTACCTCACCTCGATTTTTAGTCTACAATATGTTTAAAATAAACAGATACAAACCTTTCCTTGGAGTACTTACCTTAACTATGCCTCCACTTTCGGGCAATCCAACTCAAACCACATTAAACCCTCTCTAATCTTTAAAATATTGCTTCATACTCAGTCTACTGCTACCGACTCGGTAAAAACTTAGAAAAGGGAGGCCGGAAGTTTATGTTAGAACGTCATAATCCGGGAAAACCCTTTTCTGATTGGTTGATATTTTAAGAGTTATGAATATTAAAATTGCGGTGATATTTGAAATAGAAAACGAACTGTTTGAATCATGTAAATCTACAGCATGAAAAATAAAATACACACAAAATAATGGAGCTTGAACAGTTTTACTGGTATTTATCATATAAATACCTTAGTAATCAATCAAATTTAAGTAAAGGGAATTCTCATTTACATAATAACATAAACTTCCGGCCTCCCTTTTCTAAGTTTTTACCGAGTCGGTAGCAGTAGACTGAGTATGAAGCGATATTTTAAAGAATAGAGAGGGTTTAATTTGGTTTGAGTTGGATTGCCCGATAGTGGAGGCATAGTTAAGGTAAGTACTCCAAGGAAAGGGTTGTATCTGTTTATTTTAAACATATTGTAGACTAAAAATCGAAGTGAGGTAGCTGACCTGAAAAAAATCCAAGATGGCTACGTGTCCGACCTTGTTTATTATTATAGTAGGGAATTTTTTTATTTATAAAGAGAAAGGTTAAAAACGTCAAGCGCCTGTGGTTGAAATTACCGAAAAAAATAATGGAAACGGAATTTCCTGGTAATATGCACATCTACACATTGTGTCCTAAATACCTGCAAAGTTTGACGAAATTCTGTGCAACGGTTTATGAGGAGTTGCGCTGACAAACTGTTCATCTCTATCTAAAACGTATGGCCAAAAACCTAAGTTTTTAGTGCGGAAATTCCCGGAAAAAATAAGGAATCGGAATTTCCTGGTAATATGCACATCTACATATTGAGTCCTAAATATCTGCAAAGTTTGATGAAATTCTGTGCAGCGGTTTATGAAGAGTTGCGCTGACAAACCTCATCTCTATATTCAAGGTATGACCAAATGCCTCAGTTAAAAAGTGCGGAAATTCCCGGAAAAAATAATGGAATCGGAATTTACTGGTAATATGCACATCTACACATTGTGTCCTAAATACCTGCAAAGTTTGACGAAATTCTGTGCAGCGGTTTATGAGGAGTTGCGCTGACAAAAAAAAATGACTGACTGACACTTTGACTCTCTGACACTCTGACGGACGGGTCAAAACATAATCCCTCACGCAACTAGTTAATATCGGATTCATTAATATTTTTTTCGATAGGTCCTAAATGGGCTGCCGTAGAATCAGAGCAAATGAACATTTAACTGAAAATCAAGGTTGCACTGTTAATGCCTCATCTGATCGTGTAGCTACAATTGCAGAGGAGAATGATAACATATTATTGTCTGCAGTTAACCCAATTCAAAATTACCTGCTTGATCAGAATAAATCAGTTTTACATTCAAATTGGTAAGAATCATGACAATCTTTTTAAAATGCAGAAAAATGATCTTATTCTATCTGTTTCATAGTTTTGAAAGAAACAAAACAAGAAAAGAAAATTATTTGAAGGTTACAACAGTAATGTCAGAGCTCTTGTTGCAAAATGGGGTTTGTTTTTATGGAAGAAAATTTGTTAAAATACAAGTGACATAAACAAAACAATGTAAAATTTTACTTGAGCCCCTTTTTCAATACGAAAAACAATCTTTGAGGAATAACATTGCAGGTCATCTTGGTAGAGATAGAACAATTAAGCAAAGATTTTATTGGAATGGAATCTGATATTGATAGATGGTGTACACAATGTGATACTTGTGCAAAGGGAAAGCCTGGGCTTGGATTTACTAAGTCCCCATTACAACAATCTGAGGTGGCCGCTCCTCTAGATAAAATAGGAATTGATATTGTAGACCCTTGTCTCATAACTAAAAAAGGTAATGAATACATCATTGTTTTGTCAGATTATTTTACAAAATGGGTACATGTAGAAGCTTACGCGGTTCCAAATCATACTGCTCTCACTGTAGCTGACAGAATTGTAACAGAATTTTTTTTTTTAATTTGGTGCCCCAAAACAAATACATACAGATCAAGGTAGAGAATTTGAAAGTGAACTTTTAAAATGTTTTTGCGAAAAACTTGGTATTGAAAAGACACATAGTTGTGCCTATAGACAACAATCTTCTGGACTTGTAGAACGCTTCAATGCTACGTTACAAAAAATGTTGTCATTTTTAGTTAATGATAGAAGAAATAATTGTGACGATCAATTACCTTTTGTTCTTCACCCCTCGACCCCCAAGCCCATCAGAATTATCTTCTCCTTGTCAAATACATTATGTAGAATGGGTTAAATTTGAGATAAATAATGCCTTCGATTTAGCCAAAACAAAAATGGGAAAGGCCGCTGTCCATCAAGAGAAATAATATGACCGAGGGGTTAAAACCTAGAACTTTTAATAGAGGATTTAGTTTTAAGGTGGTACCCTCCAGGAGCAAACCTGAAATTGGGTCTTGATGGATTGGACCATACACAGTTTTAGAAAAATGAAGTGAGGTCACATATAAGATGAAACTCAACCCCAAAAGTAATTCAATTATTGTACATGTTGACCATTTAAAACCTTACCAGGATGAAAATGTTGAAAACTGGTTAGACTTAGATAAGGATGAATCCCAACCAAACTCCCCACCGTTAAGTGAAATCAATTTACCTTTGAACGAGACGGGGGCGGGCCCGGTGATCATTATAGGACCTTAACGCCTCAAAATTTCGAAACGTTTTCAAAATTTGGGAGAAAAATAAGACCACCTGAAAAATATTCTCCATGCTTTTAATTATTTATTATGTTTGACTTAACGTTCGCTGTCATGCTGAAAAGGAATTCAGACGTTAACGGAAATATATTTAATTTAAAAGCTGTTTTACACCTACGCTTTTTGTGCCCCATGAGTAGATGTAATTTATTTTTATTGCATATATTTTTGCTTAACAAATAGTCATGCTTACTGCCTGGTGCAGCAAGATTTTTCTCGATGTTAACCCGTCTATATGTAGTACTTTGGCATTAAGAACACTGAATTTGTTGTAGTAAATGTAAGCTTTCATTATTTGCCGATTTCTATCATAACTAAAAAAGCACCGACTACTATTTATAAAATTGGTTTATACGTATATTTTGGATTTTTCATTTATCAGTTAAAATTACAAAATCATTGAAATTTGTCAGGATTAATGAGAAAATATTACATCCTGATAAGACAGTATTCAATACTGTTGATATCGATGAATCGATAATCATAACTTTTACTTAGAATATGGTTCGAGCCATTTCATAAGATGTGAATTGGCCTGTAAATAGGTGAAAGTACAATATAGAGCTAATACTGTGGGATTAGCTGCCAATACAGCGGGATTGGGGTTTTATTGTGGATTTAAATAGTGAACTAACCTTGCCATGTGATGTGATAAGGTGTTATAATTTAAGAATCTATATCCGGCCCAATGTAATGTTTACATTCCGAAATGCTAAAATGCAGCGGGGTTAGTTTCCTGCTGCAGGAGGGGTTGTGGCTCTGTCGAAAAACAGGTGTACACTTATTGCAAGGTATCCAATACTAAAACGCAACAAGTTTCTCATAGCGAGAGGCTGTAGGGACTGGGGGCTGCAACTAAACTCGAATGTACTCATAATATATCTGTGACAGAATTAGTAGTCTGCTTTATATTTCAGATACTTTTTTCTGGATTTTATGAATACAACTGTATTACTTTCTTATAATTTCTTTATCTTAATATAAAAGAATTGACGTATTAACCATTCATGTACAGGAACAGGAAATGTTAGGCCTGAAAGGTGATCTTAGGGAATTCTCAGATGGTGGAATAACGTGTAAAGTAGTATCTTGTCCCGAGCCCAGGCATTTCAACTTAACGTAAGCATTGGAGCAAATGTTTCATCAATCCTGGAGATGTCCTCCCGCCTAAGATTGATTGATTGATTGTATACTGTTTAACGTCCCTCTCCAGAATATTTCTCTGATATGGAGACGTCACCATTGCCGGTGAAGGGCTGCTAATTTAGGTCTATGCTCGGCACTCAGGGCCATTGAGCAGGGAAGGATCTTCATCGTGCCACACCTGCTGTAACCCGGGGCCTCGTTTATACGGTCTCATCCGAAGGACCGCCCCATTAAGTCGCCTTTTACGACAAGCAAGGGGGTACTGAGGACCTATTCTAACCCGGATCCCCATGAGGATCCCGCCTAAGAAGAGCCAGGCCAAACTCTTAGAAAACATGTTCAAGGAGGATTGTGTGGGCGTCCCGAGAGATTGTGATTCAACTTTGGAATTCCTGGATGATGGGTCTACAAATTAATCCATTTTTAGCATTTCACACGGTTTTTTTACGTGCTCCTCTGTAAATTTTTTTTAAAACACAAATTCTGCATATTATTACCAGTCATTTGTGTTGGCTATTTTATAGCGTTTACACGCAAAGAAATGTGCATAGAAAGAATTAATCAGGACCTAACATTCATTAACAAATTAGTAAGTGACCTGAGCAAAGTGTACTTTTGTTACTTCCATATACTAGTAGTTACCGAAAAAAATGTGGTTTAGAGTGTTGGGTCCAATTTAATTTCCTGGACAAGTTTAGTCTTTGTTATCTCCGTTAGTTGTTCCGTCATACTCTTCATACTGTATCAATTATTTTAATGGTCGCATTTAATTCACTCGCCATTTCAGATCTATTGGGTCTCTTTCTACAGTCTATTCATCAAGTTCTAGTGCCTGTTGTCTGCAAAGGTCATCGCGGCAATAAATCGGCGTAACAAGAGCGATAACTCGTCAAATTAATGTACATGTTCTCCCCGAACCTTCGTACCTCCATATGAACTTACTACAGACGCTATTAATCCCGAAAAAATGTATGCCGCGAAGAGACTTCGAGTTGAGAAGGAATCTGCGGAAATTTTGGGATACATTAACAATGTTAACCAAATCAAACTGTCAAGAAACAATAACAAATACTTCAATGCAGTATTTCAAGATCATGAGAAATACTTTTATATTTTTTCCCAATCAAATTTCAAGAGCCATGTTCTTTAAGACGGTATTTCATGACCATAAGACGTACAGCGGCCTAGTAGGCCTTGTTCTGGAATACAACCAGATCTTGACGGAAATGAAGAAGTTCAAGTAAGCAACGTATTATTTCGTTTGAAGGAAAATGAGTATTTCAGTACGAATGAAGATAGATATAGTACAGATGAATTTCGATGTAATCGTGGAAATCTCAAAAGTTAAACGATATCCGCTCAACTTAATTTCCATTAAATAAAAACACATGCTAAAAAATCACATTTTCTGAGAATATTCTAAGGCTTAATTCCTTTGGGCGTCTTTAACCTAGCTGCGTGCAAATACTTCAGGAATCACAATGCCATGAAGTTTGTTAAATATGATTTGATTGATTCCTTGTTATACCGCTTGAAAAGTGGGAGGATATACTGTAGTCGGTATGTCCATCCGTCTGTCTGTAAGTCCGTCCGTCCGTCTGTCTGTTACGCTTTGGGGTACCCATCTCTTATCCGCAACTCCTCTTATACCACTGAGTGAAAATTAGTGAAACTTTCACCGATTCTTTATTACATATTGCCATTGTGTATCTCCTACTTTACATATTTTGGGTTTCCAGGCCAAAGCAAAACATGGACTTTTCTATTTTAATCATATGGGAGGCGGGTGTAATATGTTTAAATTGGGATCGGGTTCGTTACACCATATATTATATGAGAAGCTTCGGGAATAAATGTCGGACCACATGTTTATCATGTTTTGACTTTTTGGGCCAATACAAGTGAATATATTACATTGGCGACGAGGATTCGGAACGTTAGAATTCTTTTCATTGAAGAATCAACATGACCCACATAGGAAAAGTCGGTGAGTTTAATGAGAGCACAGAAAGCTTCGCGAATTATGTGGAGAGACTTGAACAATTTTTTGCGGCAAATGAAGTTAAGGATCAAAAGAAAGTAGCTGTATTTTTGTCAATTATTGGTCCAACGACTTATGGAGTTTTGAAAAATTTAGTGCAACCGGACTTGCCGAAAGAAAAAGAGTACAAAGATATAGTGAAAGTGTTGTTGGGGTATTACATGCCCAAACCGTTAGTAATTTCTGAAAGATTTAAATTCAATAAAAGGAACCAGAAGGAGGGTGAAATTGTTAATTCGTATGTGGTTGAGTTAAAGAGGTTATCTACACATTGTGAATTTGGTGGATTTTTGCCTGAAGCACTTAGAGATCGACTGGTTTGTGGGTTACGGTCAGAAGCAATACAGAAAAAGTTGTTATCAGAGACAGACCTGCATTTTGAGAAAGCGGTCAAGATTGCGAATGCCATGGAAACGGCTGAAAAAGACACATTGACATTTTTTACTCCTGATCCAGGAATACACAGTGTGGAAACAAAATATTCAGGGAGGAAATCTGAGAACCGAAAGAAATTTCAAAGACAATATTCGGAGGAATGTTACCGATGTGGGAATAACCATAACCCGAAGGAGTGTAAATTCAAAGACAGTAAGTGTTTCAAATGTCAGAAAATTGGCCATATAGCAAAGAAGTGTCACATGAGGAAATGATTAGAAAAATCAACACTGTTTGTGGCTAAGCCAGGTGATGAGACATCAGATTCATCAGACAGCATTTGTTCTATTTTTTGTACCAATGAAAAAGACCTTAGTAGAAGGAAGTTGACGGTGAACATAAAGGTGGGAGATGAAGAGGTAAAATTTTTAATAGACACCGGAAGTGTTCGTACCATTGTAGGTGAGGCAGTCTACCAGAGACAATTAGAGCATTTCAAGCTCACAAAAACAGATACTGTACTTCGTTCATATACTGGAGATGAAATCGGGCTGCTGGGATTGTGTCATGTTCCTGTAAAGTACCAGGATCAAGAGTTGGCTGAGCTACCATTGCTAGTTGCCCAAGGACAGCGACCAAGTTTATTGGGGAGGGACTGGCTGTCAAAAATAAAACTCAACTGGCAAGAAGTCTTTGCAGTCAGTGTGAATGAAGTGGAGGCCCTAAGGAGCGAGTACAGTGACCTATTTCTGCCAAACACAGACCCAATAATGGATTTTAAAGCACAGATTAGGTTGAAGGATGACGGACATCCAATATTTTGCAAGGCACGCACAGTATCCTATGCTATAAAAGTACAAGTGGAAATGGAACTGAGAAAACTAGTTGAGCGAGGTGTTCTACAGAAAGTAAAAAGTAGCTCCTGGGCTGCACCTATTGTGGTGAATCCAAAGGCAGACCAGTCAGTCAGGATTTGTGGAGACTATAAAATGACAGTTAATCGGGTTATCAGTGAGGAGCAGTACCCACTGCCCAACACAGATGACATGTTTGCCAGCTTAGCAGGTGGAAAAAAATTTACAAAGTTGGATCTAAGTCAAGCCTGTTCTCAGCTAGAATTGGACAGAGAATCTCAAGAATACCTAACCATTAATACTCACCTGGGACTCTTTCGTTATGCCCGACTACCGTATGGAGTTAGTTCTGCAAGCGCAATATTTCAGTCAGTGATGGACCAAGTCCTATTGGGATTAGATCATGTGGTATGTCGAGTAGATGACATTCTCATTACAGCGACTGATGATACTACTCACCTGAATACGCTTCGAGAAGTATTTTGACGTTTGCGAAAGCATAACATTAAGTTGAAAGCAGAGAAGTGTGAGTTTCTTGCAGACCAAGTGGTGTATATGGGATTCCTGTTAGATCAAAATGGAGTACACCCAACAGAAGAAAAGGTCAAGGCCATATATGATGCACCTAGACCCACCTGAGTAAAGGAGTTGAAAGCTTTTCTTGGATTGTTGAATTACTATGGTGCGTTTCTGCCAAACTTGAGTACCGAGTTAAATCCACTCCACAATTTGTTAAAAAAGCAGTAACCGTGGAATTGGACGGCTGACTGTGAGGAGAGTTTTAATGTTTGTAAAAAGATGATCACTGAGAGTAAACTTTTAGTGTTTTAGTGTTTTATGACCCCAAGAAACCTCTACGATTATCGTGTGACTCTTCTTCCTATGGGGTTGGAGCAGTAATATCACATGTAATGAAAGATGGCTCAGAGAGACCAATAGCTTTTGCCTCCAGAACACTGAGTGAAACCGAGAGACCTGATTCACCAGCTACATGAACGACAGGTACCAGTATATCATTATATGAATCTTTTGTGACATGCAGTTGTAAAACGTGGCAATGCAAATAATACAATCATATTTAAATGTGTTCAAATGTTTTGAGGTAATAAATTTTTTACAACTTTATGTTTACATTCATATTCATGCACAATTTTTATCTCAGAAATAAAGGTCTTATATCATTATTCATAAAATTTTATACAGATGGATTTGGTGAAAGAATTCTTTCTTTGTTTCGTGAAACCAGAGGTGGTTGTTGAGGCTTCATCAGGAAGCAAGTTAAAAGCCATTGATGTTACTTCCTCTAAAAACCTTATGTCAAGGGAACAGATATTCCTTGGAAGTAAAGCCAGGAATCTTGTGAGCAGTTCTTCAGCAGGAGACTACACAGTAAAGTGCTTCTTAGACCAGGTACAAAAAGAATGCAAAGTCAATCAATAAATTTATGAAAAATACATTATTTACTTGAATAGCTGAGAAGTTTTTAGCAACAGTGTATAATAAATATGATCAAGCTTTAATGTGTTTTAATATGTGTATTGTAGAAGTGTTTTAGAAAAAAGTTCTTGAGATACCCCAAGCCTCAATCTTAATAAATTTAGCTGTATTGTCATTATTGATATTCCCTTTGGGCCAACTTGAATCTGAATTTTACTTCTATTCCATTTGCACATAGGTGATAGAAGGTTATAAGTCCTGTGGGAAAACATTGACAGACAAGCTGCCTCTCACAAACAAATTCATTAAATTAGTTGCAGCAATCCACCCAGATGCACGAGGACATTCATCAGTTTTGAAGTTATTAAATCTGCCTAAATTGGCCACAAACGTTCTAGATGATGAGGAACCATATGATAGAGACTGCCGCCGTTTCCAGGTTGATCAGCTGAAGGACATTGAGGATGAGGAAAGGATTGACCATTGGTGGGGAAATCCTGCATTATCGGAGAAATATCCATCACTAACAAGAATGGTAAAAGCAGTCCTTTGTTGTTTTCATGGACCACAGGTAGAAGCATCCTTCAGTTCAATGACGGATATCATTGACAACAAGTCCAACCGACTAAATGCCACAACTTTCAGTGCTATACAGACAGTAAGGTATGAACTTTCAGCATCAGGAAAGACAGCAGTACAATATTTCCAGAAAAAAGACTTTTTACATGAAAAAATTGATGTCAACCCGTGCAAAAACATGGTAAGTGCAAGAAGAAACTACACCCTAGAACTGGAAGAGAAACAAAGACAGAAAGAAGAAAAGAAGCAAGAACTGCAAATAAAGAGAAATACTGTGTCGAAAAGGAAAGCAAAGGAAACACTCACAGTGGCTTCTAAAATGGCCAGAAACATTTTCTTTGAGAAGCAAATTGAAAAAGCCAAACTGGGTTAAATTAAGTGTTTATCTCTTGAATAGAATAAAGCTTTTATCTTCAATTTTGTGTCAATTATTTAAGTCTCTTTGGGGTTTACTAATGCTTAAATTCGTCCCCCAACCTATTTAAGATATTTTAGCAAATTCACAGAATCATCCATGCTCAAATAGAAAAAGAGGCACTATCATTAGTGTTTGGAGTAAAGAAGTTTCATAAGTACTTCTTTGGACGCAAATTTATATTGGTAACAGATCACAAACCGTTGTTGTCGATTCTTGGACCGAAGAAGGGAGTTCCCCCATTATTTGCTGCAAGAATGCAACGTTGGGCACTGATCCTGGCTGCGTATCAGTATGACATTCAGTACAAATCATCTGAACAGCATGGAAATTGTGATTCCTTATCGAGATTACCACTTCCTGAGACAGAACAGGAGGATACAGAGGAAGAAGTATTTTCATTGAATATGTACTTACCAGTCTACAGTCAAGAGATAGCGGTATCCATCCGTACAGACCCGATTCTGTCGAGGATGTATGATTTTACTCTGAACGGTTGGCCAGCTCATGTAGAGGATGCTGATTTGCAGCCTTTCTTTGATAGAAGGATTGAGCTAACACTGGAAAAGGGATTGCTATTGTGGGGAATGCGAGTGGTCATTCCAGACAAGTTCAGAGGTCGCTTGTTGCTAGAGCTGCATGAAGAACATTTGGGAATGTCTCGCACAAAAGCCTTAGCTCGGGGGTACTTTGGTGGCCTTATTTAGACAGGGACATTGAAGACATGGTTGAAAGATGTTCAGCTTGTGCATCTACTAGAAACACTCCAAAAGAAAGCCCCCTGCATCCTTGGATTAGGGCTTCTAGACCGGGGCAACGAGTGCATATAGATTATGCAGAATATAAGGGGCAGTCCTTTCTTGTTATGGTAGACAGTTATTCAAAATGGGTGGAAGTCATACCAGTGAAGTCCACCACAAGCAGCAATACCATAGACAAGTTAAGGATATGGTTTGCCTCCGTTGGAATACCTGAAGAAATAGTGAGTGACAATGGGTCCCAGTTTACTTCTTCAGAGTTTCAAGACTTCATGAAGCACAGTGGAGTTAAGCATACACTTGTACCGCCCTATCATCCTCAGTCAAATGGGTTGGCTGTAAGAAGAGTACAGATTCTAAAAAAAGCATTAAAGAGGCAAGACTTTGATGGTCATAGATGGTCTCTTCAGCAGCGCATTGCCAACTTTTTGTTAAGGTATCGCATAACTCCACATAGCACTACTGGCACATCACCTGTAGAACTATTTCTTAAGCGTCAGCTTCGAACCCGGTTGAGTTGCATTAAACCTAATCTTCGGGAGTGTGTGGAGGAGAAACAGCGAAAGATGAAAGAACATCATGATGGTGGACAATGTAAAGTAAGGGAATTTCAGGGAGGTGAACAAGTTCAAGTGATAACAACTATTCCAGGACAAAAATGGAAGTGGATATCTGGTGTGATTCATAGAAAGTTGGGACCTTTAACCTATCTTGTACGAGTGGGAAAACGCATTCGCTTTTGCCATATATATCACTTATTAGCATCGTCCGCTACGATGCTGGAGCCGGAACCTACACAGCTGCCGCTTGATGTAGGGATACCCTCTTTTAAGGAGCCAGGGATGGATAAGGCATTAGTGTCTCCAGAAGAGGAAGCTCCTGAGATGGTGGAAACTCCAGCAAAACTTGCGGACTCTGGAAACAAGGATACCGAGGTGCCTGATCAGACTGATGTAGTGCCGGAACGTCGCTATCCACTCAGGATGAGGAAACCAACTAAAAAATTGGACTTAGAAGGTGAAATGTTTGATGAACTGTATTGCATGTTGCAATTAATGATGACAATGTAAAATTTATCATTACTTTATATGTTCAGATAGGATTTATTCAATTTTTGTTTTTTTTATCATCTTTTGTGTAAAAGGGGAGGAGTGTAATATGTTTAAATTGGGATCGGGTTCGTTATACCATATATTATGAGAAACTTCGGGAATAAATGTCGGACCACATGTTTATCATGTTTTGACGTTTTGGGCCAATAATATGTTCTACGGTGCGACCGTTGGGGCGAGCGCAGTTACCTTTACACAGCTTTATTTTATTTCTAAAGGAATCGGGATCGAGATTCCGAACTTTTCGAGCGTTCACAAGATAACCCATCACCATAACATATCAATGGGAAAATGCGATGTCCTTGTGTTGGAACGTATTCCTGCAGCTTTTCTAATATTCTTATTGTTCCTTCTATTGTTGATGGATTTTCCTGACAGACGCCCAAGTTGATCTGTACAAGAAAAATAATTTTTTTTCCTTATGTACATGTGTAAACATAAATATACATGTATATTTATAAATGAATTCACAAACACACACACACTCACTCACACCCTTACATATAATCTACAATATTTTTCACCCACCACATTGCTTTTTTTGAAGATTCTCTCCAAAACTTGTGTCGAATATGCTTAGGCACACAGTCCATAAAATGTTCCTTGAAAAATGGAATTTCCTGAACTATGATCCTGGCAACAATGACGGTCATTCTTTGTCGGACTTCTCGGAAATCTGCTTGCCCAGGAAGAAACTTTTCTAATGGGATATCTATAGCCCTGGTAACAATTTGATCATTCATGTGACAGGTTGCAATACGATTTTCCACGCAATACGACAATGCCCATAGCAGCATTTTGTTTTGCCGTTCACTGCTCTGACGTGACACGCGTACCACCTTCCCCACGTTGTCCCATACAAGACAATACCCTTTTGATTGTAGTTCTACGAGAAATAATAAAATAATTAAAAATATTTATAGTTTATAAAGTTATAATAGGAATATGCAAATGATATAGAAATTAATTACCCTTTCCTATGTATCTTTCAGAAGATGCGCTTTCCCCATCTATGTTCGCCATCGGTAAATAACTATCCGATTCCGAAGATGAGATTGTTTGATCTATTTCTTCCGAATCTTCACTTCTTTCTTCCTCTGTTCTGTCTCCGGAATCGGAATCGGAGTCTGTTTCTGTCGCCAACGGCTCGTAGAATCCAAGCGACATATGTTCCTACAAACAAGTTCATACTTAACTCAAATAAACATTTATTACAGACTTTCTCTCCGCAGTATTTTATAAACGAAATTTACAAACCTCAATATTTTTCTTCATGTCCCAAGCCTTCTCGTCTACATGCACACGAATTTTGGACAGAATATTGAGTGTGGTGTCATAACTGACACAAAATCCCATTCTGTTTAGATGAGGAAATATCTGTTTTTTATATTTAAAAAAATATTATTAAGAGAAGAATAAATACCGTTTTTTGTAAACTGTAGTCAGCAGATGGTCTGTTAAAATTACTAATTACATATAGTACCTTTCTTTGCGCGCCGCATCTCCACAGCTCAACCCCATGGAGTCCCTGGACTAAATTCATTCTTGGTGAGCGCATGTGAAGTAGAATACTTGCAACAAGACCAATGGCTGGAATCAAAGATTGTCCCCTAGACCTATTGAAAATCCAATGAAAAATTATCACAAATATTATCTGTACACTTTACTTCAAGGTTAATATATAACATAATGGCCAGAAAATTTTATGATTACCCTGCTAAACTGCGTTCATTCTTTTTAGTGGTTATGGCTGCCGTGATGGCCGTTGATAATATTGGAACAAACTGTTCCAAAGCTTCAGTAAAATATGGCCACTTGAAATCCTTCAGGTTTTCGTAAGTACATTTATTGTGTACTTTGTTCTCCTTGTCCCGAAGTAACATCTGAATGCCTTTTCTTATTTCCCGTTTTACTAAAATGAGAATCGCACGTCTGGCTCCAGCATAGTGTCGATATAGATGAGAGAAGGCTTTCTGATATTTGTAATTTTCAATACATCTTGCTGCATAAGCAGCATTTTTTTTAGCCTGTATGAATATAAATAAAATATCAGTATGTTCTTGCATTCTAAAGAAATAGGGGAACTTCACTATCCTCAGAGCATGTGATTGAAGTTTCAAATAATCATGTTATTGAAAAATATACGTTATATAAGTTCTCTTAATGTCATTTTATTGCTCTTGTATTTGACAAAAGCTATTTCGATCACACCCATTGAATCCGCCAACCTATGCTCTGTAACTGATCTTCAATCCCCCATAACAATATATCACTTGTCAAATTAACTGGTGAAATTGCAAACTCCCAGGTTGATCTGCTAAGAAATATGATACCTTGATCGGAAATAATTTGCTGCATGCAGGGGGGTCGGTGGGATTTGCAGATTTATTAAATTCATAAACAAGGTAAAAATTGACCATGGACTCCATAAAAAACGCAGACACCCCCCCCCCCCAATAATATTGCAGAATTTGTCTCAATTATGTGTATTTTAGCGATATTTCGACAAGAAAACAATATTCATGATTCAATGCATTAAAGGTTAATTAACGCCCCGATCTCGATTTCTGTATATTGTTTCAGAGTTATTAATTTCAACTAAGTTTTATTTACCAAAAATTAAATTAATTGCATTTCGTAAAATTCATTATTTCTCACATTAAAAATGAAACATTTGAATTTAAGTTAGATCAGGATCGTCCGGATGAAACGATAACCCGTAACTTGATATCAAATAATAAAATAACTTCTAAAAAAGAAAAGTATGTTTATTATGTTAAACTATATTCTCTACTGAGAAGTCGACGGCTCGTTTCAATACTCCCCCTCAACTTCTCTACGAAAGAACTCATAATGGCAATTCAGAAATCGACTAAATGAAGAACCAAACCGGGTCTCGCTTCGATCGGTGTTTTAGACCTGATGCATCATCATCGATATATTTCGGGTGCACAAATGTCGTTTTGCAATGGAAATGCGATTAAAAAACCCAATTTTACCGACTTAAACCACACTAATTACGCTAGAACACTTACTTGCGTTATCTGTGTCACCGGATATTTTCCATTCATTCAAATTTCGGCCGTACTCTGTTGACCTCTGTAGAAATGTCAACATGTCTAAATAATGCCGTCCTGATAAATTGGAAGAGTTATCACGCAGCGTCCAAGTTTTAAAGTTAATATTGTAAAGACATTGAACCAGTAAATTTTGTTTTGTGTGTCAGTGTGTGTGTTTGTGTGTGTGTGGTTTTTTTTTTACTTATTTCAATGGACTCCAGTAATTACTAATATTTATACTATTCCCCCCCTTTTTACATGTTTTTAGTTTATTGATTTTTAATTTGTTTCATACATATATTTTTAATATATATAATCAAATATATATACATATATTTAATATGTATATGAAATACATATATTTTTAATAGCAGCAAAAAACCGAAGCAAGCAAAATTTTCATCATTTATTACAC
>PRKT01000681.1:66343-77193 GCA_003671525.1 Saccostrea glomerata
CCCCCCCCCCCTCCGCCCAGGGGCCGAATTTTATTCGCCCCCTAACTTCAATTTCTGTATCCGCCCCTGGTGACCTCCTATTTTACTTTTTGATCCGACACATATTTTGGGTTTCCCAGCCACAGCAAAACTTGGACTTTGCCGTTATTGCATGGGAGGCGGGGGTATCATTTAGCGAGTTCATTGCTCACAGTACCTCTAGTTTTCTTGGTGAATTTTTATAGCTCTTATTAAAATTATAGAACTTCAGACCCTGCCCTTACCCATAATAACAATTCTGAAATACATTGCACGAAACAGGCACGTATATGAAAGGTCTTCCATCGTTTTCGTGCAGAATAGTTAAATCATAGTTATATTGCAAATGTGTTAATAAAATTTGGTTGAGAAACTCTGTTGTAACATGATTCTTCTTCCAACCTTTTTTTTTGCTCGTCAAAATTTTTCAGATAAGTTGTTTATAATTCTTTTTTTCATACTTATGAAAAGTTGTTATTGTAAGAAAAACTATATGTATAACTAAAAAAAAATAGGAAAGCCTTTCTACTGTTTTCCTGAGCAGTCAAATAAATCGCTGCTTGAAAGTGGAGTGAGATGTTGGACCTGTCGATGAGCTATGGCACCGCTTACTTCACAGTGTCATGAGTGTGGGCGGGGTCGAATCATAACTTTACGGAATTGACCAAGTTTAAACTGCAGTGCGCGTGAAAAAATTTCATCATGATAATATCATAATAAACAATATAACGATTCATAAATTGATTGTTCTCGGACAAAAATGCTTTTTTGTCGACCCTTCAAACAAAACTTTTTGCCTTTGGCCTAACAACCTTGGGCAAACAGTTTGGTTCTTCGGTCTGAAAAAACGCATGTTGCCCTCGAACCCTGTCTATGAATATATACAGGTAGTACTGACAGTGTAAACCTCAGATAATCCCAAATATTCTCATTTAAGATACATCATTTGTGCCTGAAGATGTACTGAGTATTTATATGATAAATGGAAAATAAAAGTAAATTATTTATATGTCGACCAAATTGAAAGCATATACATGTACCAGTTTAAAAATTCATTGAAAATTAAAATGTGTCAAAAAATGCAATAAAATTCTGCACTAATTTGACCTTTGACCTCAATTTTTACTTGCAAGGTCAGTCGTGAGGTACTTGCATAGTTATGAAATATCATCTCCAGAAAATTCCCTACAAAATGGTATACATTATGCCTAGATTACTCTTTGAATAAAAAAGTTATAAATTGATTTATAAGGATATGTCAAAAGGTTTGCAAAAACGCTGAAAATGTGCCGGTAGAGAAAGGGTTAATAAAACCAATCAAATTTATATGCAAACTGTATTTGACAGATCTTTAGCATGTTGAATAAGCTGTGATTAGTACAAGAATGGTTTGTTGCAATTATTTACAGTACATATCGCAGTTTCCTCTTGTAATTTTCTACAGATTATGAATGGCAGTCCATCACAACAGATGTAGGTTTGTTTTGTGTGTCTGGCACATCATGGGGTGTGTCGTGTGAGAATATGTATTCCCACTCCAAAATTCTACGGAAAAAAAACTTGTCATATTTGAAGGAGTCTTTCACATCTGATGAAACATTTGTTTTCAAATTAGTTCTTCAAAATGAAATAAAGTACCAACTTCTCTTGAAATTTTCGCAGATTACTACTGTAAGTTCCTTATTTTTCGCGAGCACTTTTTATCGCGAATGGGCTCTTTAACAGCAAATCGAGAGAATTAGAATTCGCGAATGGACGGTTGATCAAGAGTTTTAACATAGATTTCAGCACCATAAAAATAAAGGCGAGGAATTTAATTTTACGTGTGGTGCTTCACGCGAAATTACGCGATAATGAATTCCACGCTTATATTTAGAAATCTACATATACTAGTATATCAGATATGTCCTCAATTAATTTTCGAAAGGTAATAAAAAGATTTATTGAATTAATGTAATACACTGTCACTCCTAACATGCATTATTTGATTTATGTCAAATTGATTTATTACAAAGTGCTGAACAAAGTGAAACCAAGCTTGGAAGCAGGCATCTCTTGTGCCATTCTTGAATGTTTGGGACGAGTCCCTGAAGCTGTAGCTGTTCCATCAATGCGTGTATTCTGTGAAAGGAAAGCTTTTTCATTGACCTTAAATGGTAAAGTTTAAGTTAACATATTTTAAAATTCAATACTAGTATATAGCTCATATAGGATGCCCATTTAATATCAACAGTAGCATCGTTTTTGAAAGGGGGGGGGGGATCGTTTCCGGTATACAATAAAAGTAAAGTAAAAACCAACAAATCCGGAAAGAATAATTCCGGGGCACTACAGAATCATGAATATTGCTTTCTTGTCGAAATATCGCTAAAATACAAATAATTGAGACAAATTTTGCAATATAATATTATAATACTGTTTATATAATACTGTCAAATTGCATATAAATAAATGAACATACTCTGAAGTACTCAATCGTACCAAACGGTCGTATTCACATTTTGTCCTCAGTATCTAATTTTACTATTTCGGAAGCGTAAAATCCTCCTAATTTCTTGAAATGAGACTCAAGTTCATCTATTTTACAGTTTATTCACACGTCTCATAAATATATACAATCACAAATATCAAACACAAAAAAAAACAAGTTATAAAATCCAAATAATGTCTAGGAATAGCGAAGTTAATAATCCAAGAAAGGTCGTACTGAATGATAATGCTTTATGAAATGCCTAACGCAGTTACAGCGCGGTATTTATACTATAGATCCGCCCATAACAATAAGGAGCTTGTATTTTGGATCCCTAAGATTAGGAGTCAATGTATCAATTACATAAATTAATATGGCAATCAGCAGGCAGTACGTAACACAAACATGTGGGGTAATTAAGATAGACATTAAGCTGTTAAGGATAAAGATATACAAAGTGGGAAAATAACTGACATCAATTTATGAAATAACTAAGATAACAAATTTAAAACCGCTAAAACTTCCCCCGCCTCAAGATTTGACTCTGCTCTAAAAAAAATAGTTATTTAAAAAAAAAAGCCTAATCTGCATTAAACATATTAAATTCTATGAAAATGATCGATAAAAGAATACGCAAACGCATAAAATTATATACATACAATTAAATAAATTCTACAGCAGCATAGTCAATTGTTGATAAAAAAAAAAACAATTCACGCACAAGAGAAAAATTATAGAATTCACAAAAGCTTGTAGTAGCCATTGTACATGTAAACAATTGAACATGAAAATTAAATATACACACAATATTTAAGATATTTAACAAGTTGTGATGAAGTTGAGTTATGTTGTTTATTTGCTTTGTTATTTTGTAAACAATTGTAATTATATCCCTAGTTGGGTTCCATAGACTTAAAGAGTGTTCGCTTACTGACCTATTTTTAGTATAACCGGTTTGGTCAGGGAGAGTCGTGGCTGTTTGTCAAGTGTGCGGCCACGTTTTGATTTTGTTCCTGTAGTCGATTTTCTATGGCGAATTCCAGAAGTAAGTCTTGTAAACGGATAGCCTAGGAGTCGTATATTTTACTGCATGGGCATTTCTTTCTCCAGCCGGTAAGCTATTATCTTTTTAGATATTTTGTGGGTTTTGTTGTAAATTTACGGATTTGGTGTCGGTTATCATTTGTAGTTTAAGTGAGTAGTGTTTAGGTCTAAGATAAAGTAATTATTGTTTCAGTGCGGAGGGGTTATGATTATAGACCCGGGGCGGCAGTAAGTTTCTGGACCCAAGGGGGAGTTTGGTCGTGTATAGAGGCGAGGGCGCGGCACGAGCACATGGTTGACGCAGGGCGTGGTACCGGTGCGCAAGGACAGTGTCCATAGAAATTAAGTGACGTTCCCGACTGAATAATACGGACTGAATTCTACAGATTTCCAGTGGGAGACCTGTGAGTCCAGGGCTGGAATCAGAGGGGCGGTATTCGATGTATGGAGGCTCGATGGTGTAAATTCTAAGGAATAAAATAGCCAAAAGTCAAACTTTCAATTCTGGTTTTAAGTAATAAGAAATTATAAGAGTTAAATTTGACATTTAACGAATTTCATATTTACAGATCTTGTTTATAAAAAAGTTTTTTTTTTCTGCGAAAAATAACTTAATACAGTTTAGATTTTTCTATTTGATTGTTCAAGTAAAGTTACAATTTATGGTTTGAAACCAACAACTGTTAATTGATAATTGATTGTGTTGAAAGTAAATCTTTTTTCATTGTCAATATTATCTGGTTTTCAATTTAAAAGTTATATTTTGTTTTCTTTGTGAGAGAGGGTGCGCGAGAGTGAGTTTGTTTTGATAATTTCTTGTTTTGCTTTGTTTTTTAATTTTAATAAATTTATTTTGTTTTGTTTATTCTACGGCTTATCGTTTTCTCTACTGCCTGCACAAAATCCAAAAGAACTTCTTGACACAAGTGAAGTCCTTATTTCTACATTTTTACAGTTTATTAATTTCTCGAAATTATTAATCTTCCTTGGTTCTGTTGATTGCTGGTGCTGCAATATGTCGAGGTATTTCGTTCAAAATGTTTCAAAGCAATTTCCAGGCACGTAGCATCGTTTTTGAAAGTGGGGGGGGGGCCAACCTGAGAAAAAATTTTTTGTTCTTTACCTAAAAAAAGTTGACAAGCAAAAAAATTGAAACTTACCCACACTCGAAAATCCTATTTCGTGGGGGGGGGGGGGGGACCATCCTTTCAATAGACATTTTCTATAGTAAAGGTAATGTTAGGGAAAAAAGTGGGGGGGCCAGGCCCCCCCTGGCCCCCCCGGATACTACGTGCCTGATTTCAGTAACATTAATTTCATCGATGTTCACATTTTCCGAATGACTAATTGTGGTGATATTCGACTCTTCTACCGTCTTGATAGGTTTTTACTGTAGTAGTTGAGCGTTTTTTAAACAAACAGTTCTTGTTTCACAGTTTACTGGAGTCTGGGTGCTGGTCGCCTCAGTAAAATCGTTCGATATTTCTCCGTTTACCATATACTCTAAAATGTCATCTTCGCGACTAATTGAGCTGACAGCATCCATGACTTGGTTTTGAATCAGTTCCGGGTTATTGTCGATTATTTCATCTACGTTTTATCAAAATGGAACACAGGACTGTTATCTTCCGGAATTTTTGGATCCAAATTGAATTCATCGTCACTGATATTTTCCACTTCAACAGAGAATTTGTTGTTATTCCGAGCACCGCAGGAATTTCTTCGTCCGACGAAATGTCTTCGCAGTAGGAATTCATGTTAACAAATACATGTACATGTACAAGTTTAAATTTTTTTTTTCTTTGCTAGGCATGGTCTTTACTGTACAATTCAGTATTTCAATTTTAGCACTTTCTAGAGAAAGTTTATGCACTCGAATAAGGTGTCCTCGTAGGTTCTGTTTCCATATAAAAAGTCTTTGGCAAAAGGATCGGGTAATAAATTTAGCGCTTTCACAATGTATTTCCAGAAAGTGTCTTTTAAGATTACCTTTCCGTAACATTTTAATACCACAATATTCACATAAATAATCCATCGAGTTACATCTTCAATTTGTCGTTTGGTTAATTATGAATGAAATCCAAGTATTTTAGGGGTCTTCTTATAAGACGTCCCATCCGCGTTGTCTTGGTAACGGGTTTTGGAGTGCTGTCAATTCTAATTTTTCTGCTAACTCTACTTTGGTTACGGCGGACTAAGACACCGATGTCAAACGTAATTTCTCGCACCTTTCTGTGCTAGAATCGTTTCTGACGTTGAGAAAAGTGACAAGTAACTTCCCGCGCTATTTTACCAGTGATTGCTAATTCTTCTTCTAGTATAAGTGTATAGATACACAACATACTTTATTCTCACAATCGGGATAGATTATCCTAATATCAGGGTTGCCACCAACTTTTCTTTTAGACATTGAAATGCTAGATCACACTCTGAGGTCCATTCCCATTTTCTATGTTTACTAGTCAATGCATGTAGACATTTTGCAATCTTGGCAAATTCTTTTATAAACTTCCTGTAGTATGACAATTATCCAAGAAAACTGCGTAATTCTGATTTATTTTCAGGCCGCATCCAGTTATCCATTGCTATGGTTTTTGCTTGGTCTGTTTTAATCCCATCTGCTGATACAATGATGTGTACAAGAAAAGAAACCTCGTTACAGAAAAAGTTACATTTCTTTGCTTTGAGTTTGAGATTCGCCTCACTCAAACGACTTATCAATAATTTCAAATTTTCCATATTTTCCTTGAAATCTCGTCCAACCACTATAATGTCGTCCAGATATGACACTGCCACGTGCCATTGTAAACCATTTAAAGCTTTTTCAATTACTCGTTGAAAAGTTGCAGGTGCACTACAGAGTCCAAATGACATAATCAACGCACAACCTCCAGCTTTTGTCCTCCTTTATTCTAGAACTTGAAGCGACCATGGACTATGGATTTTTCTATAAGCCCGTTCGCAAGTAGATTTCCAATTTCTTTGTCCAGAATTTCCCTCTTGAATTTTGGAACTTTTTTCGGTGGTTCCTTAAACAGTGTGTCATCTTTCAATTTAATTGAATGCTCTCCTATCCTCGCCCTTTCCATATACCTATTAGAATCAGTAAACGCATTTTGGTGCTGTATTAAAAACTGTCGGAAAATTTGGGACTGCTCAGGTGACAAGAATTTGCACCTTTCTTTATACATGTCGCACAAATGATCCGGTAATTCCTCGGATTCCTCGGAATGTCCCTGGAATGTCACAATCTTCCACAGACATCACTCTTGAACTTTTATTCATCTGGTTTCTTCTCTTACCAGGCACACAGCTAAGCACTAACGGTGTAGTCTCATAGGTCCATATACACCTGAATTATTCCATGAAATCTTGTCCAAGTAAATTGCATTTCTTTTATCCCACAAATACTCGGAAATGTATGACTAAATCACCCAATGAGAGTAGCATTATGGCTGTACCAAGAACATCTAAATTTCCGCCATCCTCTGAATGAAACTTCTTGTTCGCGCGCTCCAGTACAGGTCTATTTTCTGGCAAGATACTGTAATACGTATCTTCTGTTACAAATTTATAGCACCCCTGTTAATTTGAAATTCCAAAGGCGTTCCTTCGACCACTCCTAGAATCTTTATGTCTCGAGTTCCTTGTATGACATGCTGATTTTACGGAACTAGTCCGCCTTGTAGTAAATTCATCGTGCTCTGCAGTGTTTGTTTTCTTTTCTTTAAATACTGGTTCACGAATAGGAATTCCTACAGTCTATGCAGATTTGTCGTTTAATCCATTTCCAGTTGAAGCGTTTCACTGTTTGATATCTGTACTAGGTTTCTTGAGCACTCCGACGGACGCAAGGTTTGCTGCTTCGGGCCTTTCCCGTTTAACTTAAAGTTGTCTTTATTTCCAGAATTTCTCATCAGTTGCCCATCAAAAAGAGGAAACTAAATGAAAACATGATTGTATATGGATTTGGTTAGGAGAACCCAAAACATTTCTGGGTGGATTTACAAAACCTAAATTCATACACTGAAAGATCTGGAAGCAAATGGAACTGATTTTACAATTTATGGTGTGATTTGTAATAGCAAATCAAATTAGGTTTGTGGTACTGCTGAGTTATTAGTAAAGAACTTAGTCATGAATTGCAACCAGTTCAATTGCTAGTATAGCTGTTTAAGATGTTTACAACCAGTAGAGGAAACCATCAGGGCTGTTAAAGGTGGTACAGTGCGGTCATTTCCTTCATATCTCTTTAAAGCACAAACAAGAAAGATTACTGCACATAAATGTGCTTATGTTGAGTAGAAGTGACATGGAATAAAAGGGCCGTCATAATGATTCTTCAGTATTATGACTTTGTCAAGTCTCCCAACCTTGCTTAAATGCATGGAGTGTTACTTTTTGTTAAGATAAGTTTCTATCGTTAAAATGATACTGTTCTACGGACCCGGTTTTACGATAGAATTTGTTCGGTGTAGTCGTTATGTGGGAATATAAATACGGGCAATAACTCGTACTCAGTGCATTAAAAAAAAATTATAATTCAATCCAGAGAATTCAGAAGTTTAAAGAAACAAGAGGCCCACGGGCCTTATAGGTCACCTGAGCATTATGCAACAACTTTCCAGTTAGAGTGTATTGAATTTGATTCATGTTTTAAGCCAGATGCTATATGGCATACACAATTTTGAAAGAGGCACCATTGATCATCATAACAATACACTTAGCAGATGCTTCTCTTGGTTACTGAATACGCATATGCAGGGTAGGGGAACAAAAATGCACTCCAACTAATCAATAATATTCAGCAATAATCAGTAGTGCCCCTAACACTGTGACATAAACCCCTAACCCTAGGTCCACACATTGCACAAATTTTTAAAAGGCACCCTTAAATTTGCCTATCAAAAAATAAATAAATGTTTTATAAATACAAAGAAGCAGATTTCAAAAAATTAATTCATTTTCAGTATATAAGTAGAGCCCCCCCCCCCTGACCATGGGGCCTTGAAATTCACAATTCTGCAAGATTAGGGCCCTTGCTCATCATAACTATATAGGTAGTTCATCTGCTTCATACCCAGAGCCAGAGAAGAAAATTTTCAAAGATTTCATGTATTTTCACTATATAATCAATAGAGCCCCACCCTAACACCAGAACCCCTGACCCTGGGGCCATAAAATTCATAATTTTAGAAGAGGCATTTTTGCTCATCTTAACTATGTACTTAGTTAGTTTATTTAATTCCTAGGAGCAGAGAAGAAGATTTTCAAAGAATTCATGTATTTTTACTATATAATCTATAGAGCCCCGCCCAACACCAGAACCCCTGACCCTGGGACCATAAAATTCACAATTCTGGTTCAGGCATCTTGTTCATCATAACTATGCACTTAGTTAGTATATTTAATACCTGGGAGCAGAGAAGAAGATTTTCAAAGGATTCATGTATTTTCACCATATAATTAATAGCCCCCCCCCCCCAACACCAGAACCCTTGACCCTGGGGCCATAAAGTTCACAATTTCGGTTCAGGCACTCTTGCTCATCATAACTATGCACTTAGTTAGTATATTTAATACCAAGGAGCAGAGAAGAAGATTTTCAAAGAATTCATGTATTTTCACTATATAATCAATAGAGCCCCGCCCTAACACCAGAACCCCTGACCCTGGGGCCATAAAATTCACAATTTTGGTAGAGGCACTCTTGCTCATCATAACTATGTACTTAGTTGGTTTATTTAATACCCAGGAGCAGAGAAGAAGATTTTCAAAGAAATAATGCATTTTCACTATATACTTATTTAGCCCCGCCCTAGCACTAGAACCCCTGACCCCAGGGCCATGAATTTCACAATTTTGGTAGAGGACTCAATGCTGATTACAATCATGCAAATAGTTTGGCTGCTTGATGTCCAGGAGTAAAGAAGAAGATTTCTAAAGATTGCATTAATTTTAGTGGTTTTGGCCCCACCCCTCAGGCCCCAGGGGGGCAGGAATCATGAAATTCACAATTTTTGTTCCCCTTCACCCATAGATGCTTTGTGCCAAATTTGGTTGAAATTGGTTCAGTGGTTGCAGAGAAGAAGCTGAAAATGTTCAAATGTTAATACACGACGGACGACGACAGACGAAAACGGATAGCAATAGGTCACCTGAGTTTACTCAGGTGACCTAAAAAGTTGAGAAAATTACTTGAATTCTCATCTTCAAATGGATTATTTTTAGGAATAAAAGACAAACAATATTATAAACGTTTATTTTGGTATTTATTTTCATCTCAACTCCATTTGTATTCTTCAAAATCATATTTATATTAAGCAGAATTTGTGCAAAATCTAATGCATGAAAAGAAGAAAACACTTGCTGTGGACTTCAAGTCGACATTAAGATAAATCGATGACGTGTTGTCAATTAACAATGGTCATTTCCATTCGTACGTCGCTACGATATATCCTGGTGAGCTTGAGATAAAAAATACCCGAAATCTGATTCATCCTTGGATATATAACTTGAGAAAGCTAAGACGTTAATGGTAATTTAGCAACCAAGCTATATGATAAACATGATGATTTACTTTTCTTTCGTCAACTTCCCTTGGTAGAGCGTTCGCTTCGTGATCGGGAGGCCCGGGTTCGATTCTCGATTGCGGCGCCGCGTCATACCTAAGACGTAAAACATAGGTAGTGACTGTTCCTTCGCCAAGCGCTCGGCACTAGAAGTGAAAGTCACGGGTCTTTCGGATATGACCTTAAAAACGTAGGTCCCGTGTCACGGTAGGCGTTGGCACGATAAAGAACCCTCACTGCTCAATGGCCCTGAGTGCCGAGTATAGGTCTAAATTTGAAGCCCTTCACCGGCATCGGTGACGTCTCCATATGAGTGAAAAATTCTCAAGAGGGACGTTAAACAATATATAATCAATCAATCAATCGTCAGACAGACAGACACAGGTTTACGTCTGATGATCTTAGTCGTGCAACATTAGGGGTACACTCTAGGATCTTCTTGCATTTGATTGAATCGCAAGCCAGGATTGAGTGAATGATTGTTAAGGACGAAAAATAGAGATCATAGCTTAACAAAGCCTATAGATACCACCTTCATAGCAACCCCTCCCCCGAATAGTTTTTTAATCATAAAACGATGTTTATATATACGAACGTTTTCAGTTTTTGAAGAAAAGTTATCCGTCCTATACATATGATACATGTATGAATAAATGTTTAAATAATATCATTTGAAAAGTGCTTTATAATTGAATCATTTTAACCAATAGTTAAATATAGATAATCTTCACGAATCCATATGGATA
>PRKT01000681.1:90859-138093 GCA_003671525.1 Saccostrea glomerata
AGGGTGGGGCCAAAATGGCAGACCCAAGTTTTACATAGAAATATATAGGAAAAATCTTTAAAAATCTTCTTCTCAAGAACAACTGGGCCAGGAAATATGAAACTCATGTGAAATCATCCTCAGGTAGTATAGATTCAATTTGTTCAAATCATGACCCCCGGGGCTAGGGTGGGGCCAAAATGGCCAACCCAATTTTTACATAGGAATATTTAGGAAAAATCTTTAAAAATCTTCTTCTCAAGAACCACTGGGCCAGGAAAGATGAAACTCATGTGGAATCATCCTCAGGTAGTGTAGATTCAAGTTTGTTCAATTCATGACCCCCGGGGCTAGGGTGGGGCTAAAATGGCCGACCAAAGTTTTACATAGGGATTTATAGGGAAACCTTTTAAAATCATCTTTTCAAGTACTTCAAAGCTATGATTAGTGAAATTAATATGGAATCATCTTCAGGTAGTGTAGACTCTAGTTTGTTCAAATCATGATCCTCTGGGGGGTTAAAATTCAAGCCCCCCCCCCCCCCCCCCTGTAAACTTTCATTTCTGATCTGATATGTGCTTTTCCAAGCCAATGTGCTCAGGTGAGCGCTGTGGCCTCTGGGCCTCTTGTTCCTATATGCTAAAAATAGCTTTTTTGAACTTTGTTGCCACCGGGCGCATAGTTTATCACAAACAATCTTGTTATGATTATTTTTGATAACTTATCTGCTAATTTTATAAACCTGAGGATCGGACTACCTTAAATGTCCGATATATTTCAATTAACTTGTATTTTGTAATGAAATCTTTTGATACTCAAAATTTAAAGATAAATTTATAGTTTAAACAAAAATACTGATGATTATTATATATGCAGGTGTGTGTGCATGCACTGCGTTAATAACTCATTTAATACTTGATATATTTCTGTAACTTATGTATATATATATTTGGAAATCTTCTGATACTGAAATATAAAGATACTTTAGTGTCGACCAGATGGCATAGTTTTATGCATGTATTTGTGCACGTGAATGCATTGAATAACCATTACACTTGGTATAACCATAATTTTTTATGCTTTTTAAAGGATACTTGGAATGTAAAATAAGGCAAACTGTAAAAATAATCTTTGTTTGCAATTGCCGACAAATAAGTTTTAGACTGGGTAGGTACATGTAGGTAGGCTTTTTAAACAAGAGTCCCGGGGGCCTTATAGGTCACCTGCGTATTATGTAACAACTTTCCAGCAATTAAATTTGGTTCGTATTTAATCCAAATGCCATGAAATTCACAATTTTGAAAGATGCACCATTGCCTATCAAAGGGAAGGTTTCAAAGCAATAATTCATTTTAAGACAAGGTAACCCCCCTCCCCCCGGTTCCCCTGACCCAGGCCCTGAATTTATCCATTTTGAAAGAGACACCTTTCTTCCTTAGGTTTGATTTATTTTTGGTTTATAGTAACAAACATCAAAATGAAAAAATCCAATATAGGATGAGGAAATAAATTTTTTGGGGATAAATTATCGATATTTGTACATTCATTTTTGCTTCTTTTTTATGCTAAGGTCTGATTTTTTTTTTTATGGTTTATAGTAACAAACATCAAAATGAAAAAAATCCAATATAGGATTAGGAAATAATTTTTTTTTGGATAAATTATCGATATTTGTAAATTCATTTTTGCTTCTTCTTTATGCTATCCTAACAGGCTCCTTGCCACTGGACACATACTGGTTACGAATAGGAGAGTAGAACATTTAATTGTTTATTTCATCATCTGCTAGTTTGGGCCAGTGATATAAATTTTGTGATTTGATCAAAATATATTTTAAACATAGGTAACCCGAGATTACAGAGCTCACATCAACGAATGTTGTCTTTAAATAAGGCAAAATCACAAAATTAACCAACAAAAGTGTACATCCAAAAATGCGAAATTTTATGCAATTTTGATTTGATATTTTGAAATAGACCTACATAAAAACTTCAAATTAGTTCTTCATCAATAAAACGTAATTGAAACCAAGCATCTGAAGCAAGTTTGAGAGTTTTCATCCCCTGATGCATCATTTGTGTAAGTTTGGTTTATATTAGCCTTATAGTTTCTTGGTAATAGACCCGCATCCATAACTTTTACCTGGTCCATTATCTGGAAATTGTATGTCGAATTCAGCGTCTGAAGCAAGTTCATTAGTATGCATCCTAAGATGTATCAACCATGCAATTTTGCTCAACATAGATCTCAAAATTACTTGGAAATGAAACCTGTTTAAAAAACTGACCTTTTCACTAATCCAAAAAATATAGGTCATATTCAGCATCGGAAGCCAGCCTGGTAGAATGCACCCTTAGATGAATTATCCATACAAGTCTGGTTATTTAAGAGCTCATAGTTACTTGGAAATGAATCCTGCACCAAAAACTTTAAGAGCCATTCTCTGTAATGATTTGAAATTTTTATATAGGAGCTGTGGCACGCATAGTCTCAGAATTTCTCCAAACTCTCTTTGATAAAAGTCATTGATACCCTAAACTGAAATCAGGCAAAAATTGGTTGCTATAATTTTATAGTTACCATGGCAACATGTCTTAGAGTTCGAAAAATGGCATTTTTTAACATGTTTAGAGCCCCATAGTTAACATTTGCGGCAAAGCAAACAATTGGCAATGACTGTTTCCAAAAGTTGAAGGTCAGATGTATCAAATGCATGATAAACATGTTTGGTAAATCAACTATTACATACGTTACTATGGTAACAAAATATTCAAGTAAAAAAAAATATTCATTGAATTCTATAAAGATTCAAAACAAAGTTGAAAGTAAGTACTTAAATGGAAACAATTTTGTAGAAAACTTGCGTTATTATATTTATACCCGATGTACTTAACGTGGATTAAATGAAGATGTTGACATGCAATCAATGGGCAGGTTAAATCTACTTTCAATTTTGCGCTTATTGTTATGTAAACAATGATACGTCAGTCATTCTACGAAAACATGACCAATTAAGACTTTTCTATGTCACTTAAAAATATACCGTTGTAACATCTTGACTTTAAATTATATATATGATCGATTTCAATCCTAAGTCCCAACATACACACATGGTTTTGAAAAAGGCCTATAAGTTATATGTATTCGATATGAAAATAATGTAATGTAGAAAAACGAATTCAACTGCAAATCTTCATGTCGCTTCATTTATTTACAATTTCAAGTTGGATTCTCAGCCGTAAAAGATTTCCAAAGAGATTGTGATGAATGTTTAAAAAAGCTTTTTATCCTAATAAAAAGAAATCAAAAAATTTCTTGCAAAGAAATGCATGAATCTTTTTTCATGCGAAATCATTGCCTGTTGCTAAAAATCGATTAACTTCCGTAACGATTTTGTTTTAAATTTAACAAACGGAATGCATATTTCAAAAAGAAAAAACTTATCACGGAACTTTACATCAGAATCTTTCATTTTAGTAGCGAGTCAGCTACTAGTATTTTAGACGATTACATTTTCGAAATAAACTCGTGAGACAGGATTTATTTTATAACTACACTCGTGCTTCGCACTCGAGAAAAAAAAATCCTGTCCCACTCTTGAAATAAATTCCATATTAAACTAAAAACATTGAATAACCTCTATTTATTTCTTCATGAATGTACTGGTTTATCGATAGGCGCGGTTTTAAAAAAAATCACGTGCGGGGGGGGGGGGGGGGGAGGCGATTGAGACGGAAACGGAACCTGTAGCACGTGGATAAGCGTCCATTCAATAGTATGTAAATATAGGGAATAACTGTCAGATTTTTATGCAAATTATCACGCAAGCCACTCGATTGATCACATTATGAAATTAAAAAAATTAGAAAGTTAAGGAATCTTTTCATACACATCTTTAAAACATGTAAAAAGTCATTGGATTAATCGCGATTCCATTGTTAACGGACAATGTTAGCTGCCCCTGAATTTTAATATTATAACTTTAGATGATATCACGGCATTTGTGTTATTTATGAAACCTGAAAAGTGTTAGAAAACTGAGCTTGAATACTCGCTGAAATATCGGGGTGTCTGTTTAAAAAAAATAATGTCAGAAACTACATATCACGCCTGTTCAATCGGGTAAGTAAGGGCTTTATCACCATGTACAACATTTACAGTAACTGATCCAAACTCTGGACTTTTCATATTTTGCAAAATGTAAATACAATGTAAATAAAAGTACAAACAATACAGAAAAAAGTGAAAGTGACAAGATAAATCTCATTTCGAAGACTGATGGCTAGAGTAGTTTTATAAGCGAATAACAGTACTATTACTTCTTCCGGAAACCTTTCACAATGATTTCAGAACATGCCAAATTGATAGGAACTATGTTTATAACGTAGAAAAACCTGTTAAGAAAGGTTACAAGTTTTTTTTTAGATTATTTTTTTTTGAAAGGGGGGGGGGGTGTTATAAATATGGTATACACACGTACAATGTATACGAAAGAAATTGATTCTGTGTACCAGCGCTTTACCAACGTAACATGTTGACATCAGTGAGTTTAGTCGTATTTTTAAAATATGTTTAAAGCATTAATAACAATAAATGGTTTTAATAGTACTACAACATGTATACCGCAATCAGGTGAAGATAAAAACTCAACATAATGAACATGTGATAACTAACACAGGCACATGACGTTACTATTTTCTTTTAATAAGGAATAACACCTACATGTACCTAATAATAAACACAAAATAAGGGCTATTTATATTATTTTTTAATTACAAGAAAAATAAGTAATGATATATTTCGCTTTAAGTCTATGATGTAAGCGATTAGAGCTTCCTCGTCTGACGTCATAGTAAAGGGAAGTAACTTGAGTGCGCGAATTTTTGAAATTGTGTATACCAAGAACAACATATATTTCATTTTGGTTGGCAATGGTTGCCAAGGTTTTTATACCACAGAGAGCCTTCAAAGTAATACTATGTAATATGTTTAAATCTGATCCTATCTTTTAAAAAAAGCACATTTCCTCATAACTAATGATCAATTTTATAAGATGTTGGTGTGCTCCAAGTTTTCCCATTTGAAAAAATTCAGATTAGATTCAAATAGAGCGTTGCTAGGGAAATAAGCAGAAAATATATGCTTAAAAACCTGGAAAATATTTTCTTTCCTTGGATACGTACCCTTAAATGTAGATTCCCAAAACTTTTATGATTGATATTTATTAACAGCTAACTTGACTTATAATTTTGACTATCATCCAATCTATAAGTGGATGCAAGAAAGTTGCCACACAGGGTTTAATATTGATATAAAGTTCACAAAATCGAACATTTTCCCTTCTTGGTAACCATAGCAACAGTGTTGTTTTATTCATCAAATTTTTATCAATATATGATATTCAACTTCAGTTCTAACAGATAAGTACTATTCGAGCTGAGTCCTTTAATTTGTTTCTTGATTAAATGGCAATTCAATTCTTAATGCAGCGAAAAATAATTCACTTTTAAGCACTGGTACTTTGTTTTAATGGTAACACTACAAAGTAGCAATTATACCCAATTTAAATATGTTCAAATAAAAAAAAAAATACCCAATTTTTCTTATGGTTTTGGTGTTGCAAGGTCCTAAGGATGCATATTTGCCAGTCTTGAATTTTCATGTTTTTCCTCAAGACAGTAGCATTAACCGGTTACCCAATCTTAGTTACTGGTTTTGCATGGTCACACTGTGTTACCATGGCAACCATAAAAGTTATTTATAGAATAATATTGCTTATACTTATATACTTAAGGTGAAACATTTTCATTGGTTTTTTTTAAGTCGTTGATTGAGTTTGAGCATGTAACACCTACTATTAGTGAATACGGAGTGTTTTTCAGCATTTTAAATGTATTCAAAATGTCCCCTTGGTTACCACTTACTAAGAGATATATTCTAAACAGTTTCTTTACAGTATAAGTGACTTCAAGGTGTCATGTTTTTGTGAAAATGGTTTGTTTGCTTTTTCTAGTTTTTATTAAGCCACAGTCAAGATTTAAGGTGGCTGAAAATCTCGATTTTTCAAACTTTTCCGGCTATTGCCATAGCAACCGAGACACATAGCAACGAAATTTTGTTTGATATTTGTTTCTGGTATCAAGTACTAAGCATGGGTGAAGTTTCATCAAAAACTGCTCCAAAAACCTTAACCCGGGACGCCGACACCGACGGTATTACATAAGTTCCTCCAACTTCGTTGAGGTGAGCTAAAAAAATCAATTCTTTAAAACTCTAAAATATATTTAATACCTAAAATTATAATTCCTACCATAAAACAGACAGGGAATATTTGGGAGTAGGGTGAACATTTTTTTAATTAAGTGTAAAAAAAATTATTCTGGCTGTCACAAACAATACTACATGCCTGTATATATTTGTATATACTTGATTTTTACTAGTTGATTTATCTTAAATTTCTTCTGGCTATTGTTTATTTCTTCCTCAAATGGACATAATTTCTCTGATAGTTTTACTCGTCACATCTGATGCATAAGTTACCCTTTTCTGAAAAATGATGCTTCGACAGTAAGCTATAACAGAGACCTCAACAATGTCGCTGGTACTTGCTACCACGGGCAGCTTTAAACCTGGGGGAGGGAAATAATACTTGATATCGCGATTACTTAACTTAGTGGAACTCTTTCGCAAAGGAGGTAGGAATCGCCTGTTGGGTGGGGGCAATGTGCCATTCAATACAATGCAAGATCGATCATTGTAGCATTTATAAGGACAGATAAGTAAAAAATCCTGGTGGAATACCTCGCTAAACAATTGCTGAACCAGCCTAATATATTTTTGAGAAGAACCAGTCCTAAATTGTCACATTTTTAACGATATTTTTAATTAAGCGGACTCTTCTCGTTAAATTTTCATTGAAAATCGTCACATTTTTAAGCAGATAAAATATTATAAACTTTCCTTATTTGACAATCTAGTATTTGAAGTTCAATATCTGGCAAAACATTGTGATTTTGGCATTAAATTGTTCGAATCATTCGATTGTCACTACTGTAAACAATGTCATTTGCCCCCAGAAATTTTAGACTTTTCTCGACTCCCCCGCAAAAGAGCGGTACTAAGTTAGATAACTGCGAGGTACTCATTGGTAGTCGCGATATATCGTATTTACAGATACAGACAGAACACGAATACATAATTATCTCACCAGCATGTCATCGTGCAACAAAGTCGTCAGCATTTTATTTGACCTCTGAACGCGTGAAACTTTTTGAATGGCACTTCTACATTGTATCGATAAATTTCTACAATAAACCAGGTTATGGTGCTGCTAAGAACTTTGATCTACGAATTGCTGGCCTTAAATATGTAATTAGATCATTGACATATTAACCAGGAGCAAAGGAAAAGATGTTTAAAGAATTCATGCATTTCACTATATAAACTTTAGAGTCCCATCCTAACAACAATACCCCTGACCCAGGGGCCCTGAAATTCACAAATTGTGTAGAGGCCCAGGAGATGAGAAGAAGATTCTTAAAGAATTAAGGCTCGGGGATAAAAATCACACAATTCGTTGGATAAAAATCATAGTCAACTACAAATCATGGGAGTTTCTTTTTATCCCATGTTTAATGCTTCACAACCGATGTTATCATTGTTTTATATAGCACTCCACTTTATTTTACTTTATGACGCTAACGCAAAAACCATTGTGACGTCATAAATGCACTTAAGTGTGGGATATGAAAAATTTATCCAATGGGACATATCCACGGGATAAAGGGGTAAACATGGGATAAATGTATTTTCACTATATAATTAAAAGAGCCTCGCCGTAACACTAGATTTTTGAGAACCCCTGATCCAGGGACCATAACATTCACAATTTTGGAGGAGGCAGCCTTATTCAACATAACTTAGTACTTGGTTAGTTTATTTAATACAAAGGAGCAGAGAAGAAGATTTTCAGAGAATATATGCAATTCCACTATATAATCAATGTAGTCCCGTCCTAACATCAGAATCTCTGACCCTGGGTCCATGAAATTCACAATTTTGGAGGAGGCAGCCTTTTTCAACATAACTTAGTACTTGATTAATTTATTTAATACCAAGGAGTAGAGAAGAAGATTTTCAGAGAATATATGCAATTCCACTCTATAATCAATGTAGTCCCGTCCTAACACCAGAATCTCTGACCCTGGGTCCATGAAATTCACAATTTTGGAACGCGGGTATGCTAAGGAAGCATATAAGTAATTTCTCGGGAAAATTAGACTTTTTTAAGAAAATTAAGTTTGGTAATTTACCAAAACCGCTGATAAATGTAAACTTTTTTTATCTGTTGCATAAAAAAAAGAGTGTCTAACGCAAAGACGCGCACCGTCAACACGGCATCACGTGACTTCTATTAATAGCGAAATTTTCCTTATTAAAAAAGCTAACAGAACAACAATACACAGGAGTTATATAATTTCTTTGAGTAAATAATATAGTTGAAAAACATATATTTATGCCCCCCTTCAAAGAAGGGAGGGCATATTGCTTTGCTGCTGTATGTCGGTCGGTCTGTCGGTCCACTTAGTTTCCGTTCATTTTCTTCGCAACCATTGCACATACTGGAATGAAATTTAGTATACAGGTATATCACATGAATATCTAGGTCAAGTTCTGTTTTGGGTATGATCACACTTTTTTTGACAGAGTTATGCCCCTTGGACTTAGAAAAATTCCAATCATTTGCAATTTCCATTTATTTTCTTGGCAACCGTTGCACATACTGAAATGAAATTTGGTATACAGATATATCACATGAAAGTCTAGATCAAGTTCTGTTTTGGGTACGATCGCACCATTTTTAACAGAGTTATGCCCCTTAAACTTAGAAAAATTCCAATTATTTGCAGTTTCAGTTCATTTTCTTCTCAACCATTGCACATACTTAAAAGAATTTAAGCATACAAATTTATCATATGGATATCTAGATCAAGTACTGTTTTGGGCACGATCGCACCATTTCTGACAGAGTTATGCCCCTTAGACTTAGCAAAAATTACAATTATTTGCAGTTTCCTTTCATTTTCTTTGCAGTGGTTGCACATACTGAAATGAAATTTAGTATAAAGATTTCAGATTAATATCTTGGCCAAGTTCTGTTTAGGGTATGATCGCACCATTTTTGACAGAGTTATGCCCTTTTGTACTTGGAAAAAATTCCAATTGGAAAAATTCCAATTGGGTGGGTGGGGGGGGGGGATAAGTGTTTTACAAACATCTCTTGTTTGATTAAAAAGTACTGCTAGAATCCCACTGTCCCGTCAGTAAAAAAATTATTCCACACACATTTGCACTAAACCTTACCCGATGTTTTGAATTTTATACATATGAACCGAGATTTTTCGTAAAAGCATGCTTAATTCGGGATTCTAGCAGCACTTTACAAGTATTTGGGGAGGCACACTTTCCATCTGTACAAATCTTATGTTTTGAAATATACGGCTTATTGTTGTTCTGTTGCATTATTTTTGTCACAAATGAGGAAAGGCCGACCGGGATACGTATATAGCTGACTATCTTCGAAAGAGAATATAATCGATGAAAATAAATTAGCATACCTGTTATAATAACCGAACTTCATATGAATTTCATAAAATATTCACGATATTCGCTTTTAAACTCCATTTTATGTTTCTTTGTACATACCGTCTTCGCCAAATTCTCTTTACACGACATGATAAATTTCCAATTTACTCGAAGTACATATATGACGTCATCGGTGGTAGATTTTAATCAAAATGACAGATACAGTAAAACAAAATAAAAACATTTTATTTTTGTTAATGTTTACACGTTTCTATTCATTTTCTAGAGTTAAATTACATCTCTTAATACCAATATTACGAAAACCTGTGTTCTAAAATGACATCATCTTGCCTTCTATGACGTCATAATGTTGCCCTGATTTAGTCAAGGTAGAATATTTTGTATGCTTCCTTATTACCCCTGCGAAGAGGCAGCATAACTAAGTACTTGGTTAATTTATTTAATGCCCAGAAGCATGGAAGAAGATTTTAAAGAACTTATGCATTTTCAATATATAATCAATAGAACCCTACCCTAGCACTTGAACCCCTGACCCTGGGGTCATGAAATTCACAATTTTGAGGCATTCTTTTTCAACATAACTATGTACTTGGTTAGTTAATCTAATGCCCAAAAACAGAGAAGAACATTTTCAAAGAATTTAAGCATTTTCACTATATAAGCTACTAAGCCCCGCCTTAGCACTTGAACCCCTGACCCAGGGGCCATGAATTTCACAATTTTGGAAGGAACTCAATGGTGATTACAATCATGCCAACAGTTTGACTGCTTGATGTCCAGGAGTACAGAAGTAGATTTTTAAAGATTGCAATAATTTTAGTAGATTTGACCCCAACCCCCCTCAGGCCCCTGGGGGGGGGGGGGAATTCAAAATTTATGTTCCCCTTCACCCATATATGCTTTGTGCCAAATTTGGCTGAAATTGGTTGAGTGGTTGCAGAGAAGAAGCTGAAAATGTTCAAATCCATATTCATATTGTACTCTTTGTATATTATGAATAAAATACTTCTTAAAATTAAACTAATGTTCAAAAGTTAACGCACAACGCACGACGACGGACAAAAACGTATAGCAATAAAAACAATTGAGAAAATAATTAAGAGCTTTTCGTAAGCTTATTAAACATGAATATAGTTCATCTCTTGTTTAAACCACTGATTGATAAAAACAGAAGTCAAAAATTGAAAATTAAACAGTGTCTATAATCTGAAAAATGGAAGGGGAATTTTTTTTTTGTTTTCATGACTTAAATGACTTTAAAAAAGTTCAGGTCGGATATATTTTCAGTGAGTCGGTGGGCAACTCCATTTTTTTCCCATTTAAAGCCTAATTAAATAGTGTTGACAAAATAACATGGATGAAAATGCAATGAATGTCACAGAATCAATTCCTAAGTTTGAATAAACAGAGACCCGGTGTCAAAATTAATTAAATTGTTTGTAGAAAACTCTGCTGTTCAATGACCAGAAGAGTTTATGCGATAGTCCGTCGTCTGTCCGTCCGTCTGTAAACACTTTTTCAAAATGCTACTCCTCCTAAAGTTAAGTCAAATTTCAGTTCAACTTGGCACACAAATATAATACAATAGGATACATAGTAATGTGTATCAGCTAATTCAGCTTTATTTTATTTCAATGAACGGTGTTGCCATGGTCACTAAAAAAAATTTCTGTAAAATACTTTCAAAATGTAACTCCTTCTACAGTTTTGGTATTTCATTATAACATGGCACGTAAATAGACTACACTAAGATACCTTTCAAAATGCTACTCCTGCAGCTTTGGTCTGATTTCCATAGGAGTTGGCCGGGGCTAAGGGCGGGCTTTAGTCCCCTCCCTCTTTTTTGTAAAGAGAGACATATCATTGGCATTTAAAACTGGGGTGCACCTGCCCCCACTTTCAACTACCCCCCCCCCCTTCCCCTCTTTCAATTTCCTTCCGACGCCTATGATTTCAATATAACCTGGCACACAAGTAGACTAGACTAAGATACATAACTCTTTTTAACGATTTTTAAATTTGATAAATGGGTTTTAAGTACAAACCAGTAGAGCTACAGTCTAGACAGAGACTTCTGGTTTACTCCTTTCCTTTGATATCAGGAGTTCTTTGGTATTGCGGTTATATTACATTAAGTAATATGTAGCCTACAAACTGCAATTCTGGCATTTGAACTTCTGATCAGAGTATTATTCTCGAACAGATATTAAGAAAACAAAGGGGGTAAAATGACACAAAAGCACATAAAAAGTACTATTTTTACAGATCATGCAAAGCATTAAACGAACTTTTGAGCAGTTAGAAAATACAGAACTTTTCAATTTGGGTGCTTTGCACAGAATTGAAAAAAGGAAAAAGGAATAAAGAAGAAAAGGACTTGGAAACCGTATCAGGAAAAGCAAAGCAGCGGTTAAATCTCTAGAGTGCAAATTTGAAAATGAAAGAAAATGAAAAACTTAGAAGCTTTAAAAAGAAACAATCGGAAGAAATCGAATGGAGAAAAAAAACTGAAAGAGGAGTTGAACCAATTACAGGCATTGTGTTATTCTGACACTGATGAACATTCTGATGACGGTTTGTCAGGGAATACAACAGGAAAGGAAGATGAACGGAGGAGTGTACCCTCAACTCCAGCAGTTTTATAAATACAGTTGGAAACCAGAAGACTGAAGCTCTACTGGTTTATACTTATAGCAAAGGAAGAGAAAAGTACTTAAGCAGTTGGGAATTGAAACTTTAAGATTTCAGATGGCATGACAAAATACAGGTCATTGCATCACAGCGTGGACTTAATCTATTGGTATTGATATTGATTCAATGTCTTGGGATCAGAAATGCTCATGGCTTCGTTCAAGTCCACTAACTGCTGCTAGACATTGTCAATACATATTAGACTTTTTATTGAAAGATGCCATTTTAGCAAATGGCAACCATTAAGAGACGTCCTTCCCTTTTTCTATATGATAGAATTTCAGCAAAGAGGATCCCTTCATGCTCATGGAGTTTTATGGATCAAAGATGCATCTCATCCTGAAAAGAGTAATGTGAATGCTTTTGTCGAGAAATATGTTAAAAGCACCATTCCACCAGAGAAAGAAGACCCTTAACTTTACAGACGTGTGACTTATTTACAGAAGCATACACATTCTGCTGCTTGTAAAAAGACGGGAAAGCAGTGTCGTTTAAACTTCCCAAAACCAATTTGTGAGACAATTCCCAAGACCAAGCAAATATTTTGAAGAACTCTAAAGAAATTTAGCCAATGTAAAAACGTTGTATTCCAAACATATGTTCTACACTGCCCATCTTTTGATGACATATTCTTCATGTGTGGGACAAACTCTCACCAATATCGCATTGCTTTGAAAGAATCTGATACAGATTCTACCATCTATACTTTAAGAAATCCATCTGACGTTTATATAAACAATTATAACCCAACTTTCTTAAAGACCTGGCAGGTTAATATGGACATACAGTTTGTTTCCAATCCTTAAACTTGCATTCAGTATACAGTTGCATACATCATAAAAGATGAAAGAGCGATGGGAACATTACTGGAAGCTGCTAGCAAGGAAGCTTCGCAATTAGGACTAAAACAGCAAATGAAAGCATGTGCAAAGACTTTTACAAATGCCAGATCTGTCAGTGCACAGGAATCAGTATATAGGATACATGGTTTGCCATTGTACAAGTCTAATTTCACAGCTGTTTGGATCCCAACAAGGACTGGATGATTACAGCCAGCATAGAAGAAATATACATGTATTCTGCACGCCCTGTACAACTGACATCTAGGTGCTTAGCAAACTTTCAAGCATGGTAATTGAACTTTATTATGGTCTTTCGTCTTCTTAAATTTCTAAGGTCACCAACCCTAACCTGCATGTACGATAGCTGGTCAATATCCGATCTTGACGATTGTCTAAGGATGTGAAGGTATGGTCTCTCCACTTTCTTTGTATGTCTGTAGGGGACGCTCAGGAAACCTTTTCATGTACTCTTCATTAGTAAGGAAATTGGCATTATCATAAAGGGTACTGATCATAACGGTGAAGTAGTTATGATTTAGTATGTCAAGAGTGATCTTTTGCAGCTTTCCTTTTGCTTCTGTGTCCGAGTCTGGTATTTTTTTTCTCCATGTTTCTCAAAAATTGTCAGCATCTGATTTGACGCTAATGTAGCTACTTCAGTATTTCTCTGATAGTTTTGATGATTGTCCCTCATAGCATGCATAATATTTTTTAAAGGAATCATCCTACCATACACTGTCGTCTCTTTGTCAATAAGTCTGCCATTTCCATTTATTTTGTTATACGCCCCGTAAACGAAGTTTGGGGGGGTATCTAGGAATCACCTTGTCCGTCTGCCTGTCTGTCCGTCTGTCTGTGCAAATATGTCCGGTCAGTATCTTTCTTATGGAGGAACATTAGTATCTTCTACTCCACACAAAGATTGCCCATGACCCAAGGGTGTGTCATGACCTTGACCCAAGGTCATTTGGGGACGTTCAAGGTCACTGGAAGAAAACTTTCATAATTTGTGTCCGGTCCATATCTCTCTTAAGGATAAATTTGGAGGTTCTCATTTCACACAAAGATTGCCCATGACCCAGGGGTGTGTCAGGACCTTGACCCAAGGTCATTTGGGGAATTTCAAGGTCATTGAAAGAAAAATTTCATAATTCTTGTTCGGTTCATATTGACCCAAGGTCATTTGGGAAGTTCAAGACCGCTTCTTGTCTTCCAGGCTACAACCTCCCATGGCCCAAACGTGTCAACACCGACAATGGAAAATGGTAGTCCTGCGGAGGTGCGTTCCAGAGGTAAGTTGCTCATTATCTTCTCTTGAACCTTTCCACGTTGTCGCTCGGAGGTAACACAGTGGTTGATGACTGAGGAAACCAGTCGTTTGGCTCCTGTGATCCAGTATCCATTGCTCCTGATGGCTGCCTCCGAGAATAATCTCCCTTGGTGTTTAACCTCTTCGTGAAAGTGTGAGATCAGAAGCCTTGACAAATAAGAATTTTTTGAAAGCAGAATTGGATTTTTAACTTCCTCTGGCAGGTCACTTTGTTTGAGTCGTCCACCCTCCCGCAACAATCCGGAATGGTCTATATAAGGGTTTAGGTGCAAAAGTAAGCTCCCCTTGGGCAGTGGTCTATTTTGTTGTAGAGACTGTATTTCTGGCAAGTATGCCTCTCTCTGAACCAATGTTACCAAGAACTTTTTTGCTTGCTCGAACATTTCTCTTGAGTTGGGTTTGGTTTTCTCCTTGAAGACCCTTCCTGCTCTTTTTAACACAGTGATGGTAATTATTATTATTCTCTGCCAGCTAGAGATTTTTCGAACTTTGTTATAATCTGCCTTGGCGATTCATCTGTTGAGGTCTTTGTGGTTCTGATGCATGGTCTCACTTCAGAATCATTGTCTGGGTCAAACGGCTGATATGTATCTGGCCTTGCGCATTGATGGTCATCATCGTTTTCACTAGGAGGTTGTCCTTGAATCCAAATACCTCCCACCAGTTCCTTAACACTGGAGACACCTGTAGTCCCGACGTCAGCAGGGTTCCGAGATGTTTGGATGTACTTCCACTGTTCAGGTTTAGAGCGCCCATGAATAATAGCTACTAGATTGCTGACATATGTATAAAAGCGCCTGGTGTTGTTATTCAAATACCCTAAAACAACCTTACTATCTTTGAAGTAATTATGTTCCCCATTAGAACATCTAAGTTCAGCCCAAGACTGTCCCCTATCTTTTGTGGCCGCCAGGACCGCAGCGCATAACTCAAGGCGTGGTATTGTGTGTCCTAGCAGAGGTGCAAGCTTTGCTTTTCCTAAGATGAAGCCATATTTTCCACTTATAGAATCCTTAACAAAGGCAACTGCTGCTATTGCTTTCTAAGAGGCATCTGAATAGATATGTATCTCTGGTTTGTCAACCTTGCTGAGAGAGTCGAGCATGAACATCCGAGGGATAGTAAAGCAACTAAGGCTGTGCAGCGATTGTGTCCAGTTCGCCCAATCATGTCGGTAAGTATCAGGTATAAACAAGCTAATTCAGAGAATTTGTGTCCCCCGCTTAAGGAAAAAGTAAAACATGCGCAGTTCGGGGGGAGTCGGATCCCCTCACTGAATTTGTAGAATTATTAAATGTATACATGCATGTATACTGAAGCAAATAAAATATACCATTATGGATATAAAGATTTAATTGCTTATTCTTTATTATGTGTATAGAAGATTCTTTTTATATGGAATATTTATCACACTGTTATGATGATTTTATGAGTTTGTACAAGCCAGACTTCATAAATTTTTTATTTCGCGTGCTGAATACTATTATTTAGTAAAAAAAAAAGTGGTTCGTCCGGGACTTGAACTCGGGACCTCTCTCATGGGAAGCGAGAAACATACCACTAGACCACGGATTCGCTTTACATAGAGTGAAGTATATGCAGAAGTGAAGTCACATACATGTATATATTAATGTTCGGTATTGTCAAAATTTTACACAATCCATGGTGTTTGATTTATTTAGCCTTTATTTAACAGTTCTAATAGATGTAATAAGAACATAAAGTCCGCCGAGAACCTGTTTTATACGCAATAACTCTCCTCATGCCCCTGTGCTCAAAATAGCGACATGTAATACTATTAATACTAATAAAACAAACGGGGCGTAGCACTTTGAGAGGGGTGAGAGAGGTCCTAGGGAGTTTTGGAGTAAAATTACATTGCATAAGATCAAAATCTTCTTGAAATATCGCCCGGAAATGATAGTGTTACACACAGACAGATGTATAAATTTTCGAACTTAAACTTTGACCTTTTTACCTCAAAATCAATAGGAGTCTTCCTTAGGCCACAGGGAGTTGTTATGTAAAATTTCATTGCAATAGCTCAAATGGTTCTAGAGATATCGTGTGGAAACGAAAGTGCTACAACAGCTTTAACAGACAGTATTTGCTTATTTTTTTACCTTTGACCTTTTGACCTAAAAAACAATAGGGTTCTTCTTTAGTCCATAGGGAGTTGCTATGCTAAATTTCATTGCACAAGCTCAAAGGGTTCTCGAGATATCGTGTGGAAACGAAAGCATTACAGACAGACAGAAAGACGGACGGACGGACGGAATAAACACTATATATTCTCTCACACTTAAAATTTACCTCAGTCTGAGTAGAAATGAAATTTATTCTGTCTGAGTAGAAATGAAATTTAATCTGGATAAAAGGAAAACGATAATTTCTTAAAATTCCGCAAACACAGTTAGTCGAAGATGTGTCTTATATCCGCAGAAATGCCAAAAACACGCTTTCTAAATTTCCGGTGTAGGTAAATGGCGAAAAATGATAATATTCATAACGTCAATTAACGTCAAATGTTAAATAACGGTATTATGCCAAAAATTCTCAAGAGGGACGTTAAACATTATACAATCAATCAATCAATCAAATTACGGAATTGATTGATCCACTCTTCTGTTTCCCTACACTGCGCGTCCAACGAGTCGTTGACGTCACAGTGGATCTCTCAGTACAGTTAGATTATACACGGTAAAACGCGGATAGTATTATCGTAAAAACGGGTCATGATCAGTACATGGTGGGGTATTTTGTGAATTAGAGAGCACAAAAAATATGTTTACATGGTTGTTGACGGAAATATTTTGTAGCAATCTGATTAAAATCAGCTGTTCTGATACGCTACCGGTTACGAACATCTGAATCAACTGCTTCGGGCGTCACGTCCGAACGACCTGAAAATCTAAATATTTAGATACGAGGTCGTGACCTCTTGGACCAATGAAAATGCGCGTTTCTTAAACAGTGTTGGAAAAGGACACAAAATGGCGGCGGATGCGATTTAAAAAGTGTTGAAATCGTTTAACATCACAGACACGAAGGAAGAACAGAAACAGATGTTAAATTTGCTTTTAAAAGGAGAGGACTGCATAGCAGTGTTGCCCACAGGTTACGGTAAATCATTGCCTTACCAGATGTTGGTTCCAGTAAGACAAGCAATGAACACCGATGACAACAATAATTTGAGTAAAGTCATTGTCTGCTCCCCATTAATAGCCTTGATGCGTTAGCAGTGCGAAAGGTAAAACAATATCCCAGGCATAACGGCTGTTTACAAAGGTTTGTTGGCGTATATTTTAAACTGTTTTTTATGAGGGATCATTTCACTTTTGTACAAGTACAACTACATGTAGACTAGATCTGTAGATCAGGTCCAACATACTCTCTTGATTAAGCTATATACAGTGGCGCCTCATTTATCCGGACGCTTTGGTTCCTAGTCAATTTGTCTGGATATGTGAAGCGTCCGGATACCTGAATCACCAGTTAAACAAAACAATATAACATTTAAGAATTCCGTCCCGATGAAAAAGCGTCCGGATACTGAAGTATCCGGATATCTGGGGTCCGGATATCTGAAGTTCCACTGTATATATATTAAGCTATTTATATGCAGTTTTCACAAAGATATAAACAAAAAGTCGCAAGTATTTGACTATTCATATATGGACTATGAAAAATACAACCTAAATCAAAGAAAGTTCTGCCATTGAATACATTTAAGCTTAAAAAAAATGAATTTCCATTTTATGAGTAACTGTCCACTTTACTTTGTGTGTCACTGTGGTGAGGCATGGGTAAGTATGATTGCTTCTCATTGTGCTGAACTTCTACTTATCAATTATCCTGATGGCCATAACTGACGCCCTTTATAATTTCATTCAAGAAGTAACTGTGCGGTCAATCATCAGTAGCCCCAAAACTTTAAGAACATTGAGTACAAAGTCTCTCAAGGAAACGCAATTTGGTTAGTGATTTTTACATGCATTGTATTCAGAAGAGCTCAAAGTTTGATATTTCCACTGCACCAAGGAGCGAATTTTTGCACATGCTGAAAAAATAACACATTTGAGAAAAAAAGTCGAATAAAACAGCTTAATCAAGCTATTCTGAATAGCTAAATAAAACTATATAGCTAAATCAAGAGATTGTGCCGAACCTGTAGATATGAGACTCCCACCCCCCTTGTTCAAGCATGGTGATTTGTTCTGTGTTAAAATTTTAAAATATAAAGTATTTGATACCCCCATCCCACGTTGCATACATTTGATGAATCCGTACTGTTTAACTTATGGCATATTTAATGATATCTGTCTGCGGGACCATGTTTAAAAACAAAACAATTAATTAATATGGTCAGAAATGAAAACACAATTTTATAAATGAAATAGAATTAAATTTTAAAACAATTTAATTAATCATTTTTTTCTGTCTAGGTGGCCATCAGGATGATGACATAATAGATACAGGCAATTTTCACTACCTGTTTGCATCACCAGAGTATCTCGTAGGTGAAAAAAATTCAGGAACAGACTGCAGAAATTTGATGCTTCCACTATTGTTCTGGATGAATTCCATACAATTTCAACGAGGTAAGCATTAACTTTCTTATTATGCATGAAAAACTAGTACAATTTAATATTTAAAAAACCCCTGACATTTAAATCAAAGACAGAATACCTGCTAATTAGAATTTTTTACAACCAGACAGCTAATTTCAAAATCAGAGTATGTGACCATTTTTTATAAATTGAAAATAGACAGATTAATCAGTTCACACAAAATACATGTAATATGTGATTTAAATTTTAGGGGTGACAGTGAAGAGGAAGGCAAACAAGCATTTCGAAAATGGTTTTCGCACATCGGAGAACTGTGATCAATTTACCCTAAGGCATCTATTCTTGCTCTTAGTGCAACGTGTACAAAAAGAATTTCCAAAAGAGTGTCCAAGATTCTTCAATTGCAAGGAGACACCACTGAAATCAGAATTTCGCCAAATAAAGAAAACATCAAACTCGTAGTGAAAAAGATCCCAAACATAACTGAAATGGCTTTGGTTTGGGTAATTGATGCATTATTTGATAAAACTTTATTAAGGACCATTCTCTACTGCACGTCCATTAAGGATGCTTCCAACTTGTATTCTTACATCATTACAGAGCTTCCACAGTGTGCCGAGGTGCAGATGTTTCATTCCGAGACACCCGAGGACATCAAAACCAGAATTTTAAGTGAACTATCTGAAGAAGAAAGCACAACAAAACTTGTGATAGCCACAAGCGCATTAGGAATGGGAGTAGACATACATAAGTATTCAAATGTCATCCTATATGGCGCCCCAAAAAGTATAGTTGACATTGTGCAGCTAATTGGGAGAGTGGGACGTGATGGGAAGGAAGCTGTAGCACTTCTGCTACACAATTCTTACCATTTAAGAACAGTTGATAGTGAGGCGAAGGACTTATTTACAACAAAAGAATGTAGACGTTTATCAATGTTAGCACCATTTCTTTCAGACAGTGAACTTTTAGAACAAAACAAAAACACAAGATCACATTCATGCTGTGATCTGTGTGCTGTCAAATGTGAAAGTGGATGGTGTGCTATGTGAAAGTGGATGGTGTGCTATGTCCCCTTTGGAAAAACTTTTCTCTGTTGATAATGATGTTGAAGATTTAAGTGACTACATCAGACACTGAGTGCTATTATAGCTATGGCGAGGAAGACAACCTTGACACTCATTTTTCTGATTAAATACAATGAATTTTGTACACTTAAGGACAGGAGCTACACATAAACTTATAAAATAATGCTTTGCTGATCTTTAAAAGATTTTTAAAATATTTTTCCTATGTTCCTTTGTAAAACTTTGAGTGCCATTGTGGTCCTGCCACAAATACTGGGGAACATTGTAAAAAGTCTAAAATTTATGCAATTAAGAGACAGATGTTTTGAACTTCATTTAAGACCAAAATCAATCTTATCTATGCATCAATATTTTGTGTGTTGTTTGTGTACTTAATATTCACCATTTTTAATCAAGCATTTTAGATACTGATATTAAATTGGGAAACCCTTTAGGTTTACAAAATAAATACAACAATCTGAAAGATATCTGATCTTGACTTTACGATTTTGACTATTGGAACAAAAATTTATAATTTTTTGTGCAGTTATTATTGAGAATTGATAAAAATGGAAAGTCTTACATAAATTCTATTTTTTGCACAGTTCTAAAAGTGTTTTTACATTTCTTGTATCTGTACTTGAGAACTTGCATACAATAATATAGCATACATTATGGCTTGATAAGAGATTTTGTAATTATACACAATTCTAAAATAGATCTTTACATATAAAATAATGGTTTATGGCTATAATGGGTATATGAAGACCCTTTATCATGTTTATAGACTAGGCAATGAAGTATATTTTGGGGACATTGAGAAATCTTTGTTGTAAAGTAATTTATACCAAATGAAAAAATTGTTAAAAATGTACGTTTTGAGTAATACAAATCTCTAATGTTTATAATACATGTGAAATATGGTATCCTTATCAAGATTACATATAAATCTTTAAAGCATTAATACAGTGTTGCTATCCCACAAGTTGACATGGGATAGGATCGGATAGGATTCAGGATTGAGGATTCACGATAGAAACATATAGAAGATAATCCAATCCTATCCTATCCTATCCTGTATCCTACAGCCAATCAGATTCGAGCAAAGGTTCATTCATATTTCAGAATAAATTACAAAAACGAAATACGATATAAAATGTTTACAAAAGAAATATTTATAAAATTTCAATAGAAAATAAAACATTTTTTTTTCAAAACACAGATTTACATTATTACCGGTCACGGTAGCCTAGTGGTAGAGCGTTCGCTTCGTGATCGGGTCCTCAGTACCCCCTTGCTTGTCGTAAAAGGCGACTAAATGGGGCGGTCCTTCGGATGAGACCGTATAAACCGAGGCCCCGTGTCACAGCAGGTGTAGCACGATAAAGATCCCTCCCTGCTCAATGGCCCTGAGTGCCGAGCATAGGCCCAAATTTGCAGCCCTTCACCGGCAATGGTGACGTCTCCATATCAGTGAAATATTCTGGAGAGGGACGTTAAACAATATACAATCAATCAATCAGATTTACATTATAAACTTCGAGTAACACGGCGTACGATCTAACCGTGAACGATCACCGGAAGATTTGGGAATGTAAACAACGAAGAGTCCAGACATCGAAAGACCGTATTTCTTCAGCTTGTTTGGATGATTTAACCGATTCTTACTTGTGTAAAAGTGTTCTAACATGTTTTCTGTTAAATATGCTCTGTTTGTTTGGATAATTCCACAGGAACCGTCAACAGCGGACTTGAATAGATGATGTGCGAGTTCATGTAAGTATACTACACACTGTACACTGTACATGTTTGCATTTTTATACTTATTTATCCCTCAAAACAATGTTCTCGTGTCTTAAAATATAAACATTTTATTCTATTTAATATAAACAAAAATTAGGTGCGGAAAAATAAGTAGTGTAGACAGAAGGGGGGATAAAATATTTACAAATACCCCCTTTACTCTGCCATATGATTCAATTAGCTATCAATGAGCTCTAAGACTAAAACAATCATATGTATTATGTCTTAATCAGTTTATTAATCTTATTATTTCCGTAATTCTTTCATTTCAGTGTAACTTAAAAAATAAATTAATGTAGAATCATCATGACCATTTCTAATGCTACTGCTGAAATGTTTAATAAGCTCACTCAGCAGTGCACTTACATATTGTACATGTATGTATGATGTATTATGAGTTATGAAACATAAGTTAATCTTTCAATATTCATCATTACAGTGATGGATTTGCCTGCACTCATGCGTCATCACAGTATAAAGGATTTTAATCTAAAAAGTGTGTATGATTTTATTTTTATCATGTATTTTTTATGGTCATTCAACCATATAAACATCATTATCTGCTTTGAGTTGACATGTCTGCAGTTTCTCAGAACAAGTGATTTTCTTCTTTCAAAAATCTTGAGAGTTAAACTGAAAGAAATGTTGAATTTTTCTGGTCATCATGTTGCTGTTGCATAGATATTTTCTTCTTTTACATATTCAAATTTCAAGACCAAAGAAAACCAAGAAAAAACATGAAATAGATAAATACAAAGAGAAAATAGAGAAAAGTCACTAAAACAAATGTATTCATACTTGTTAGCAAGTTGACAAGATAAAATGAATTATAATGTACAAGTAAATTATCTTAAATAAGATTTTTTTCTTAATTTTATATGACTGAGGTTGCAGTATAAGATTTTATTTTTCATGATTTCTAAATGCATAATTTTTTTTAGAGAAAAAGGTGAAATTAAAGCCAATTGTACATGAAATATGAAAGATAATCACAATCAAAAACATTTTAAATGTGTATGAAATGTGTATGACAAAATTTACAATCTACAGGCCTATAATTATGTGATTTTTTTTCAGGAAACCCTGCAGATTTGCAGCTGTGCAGAATGCAGTTCATGCCATATGCTGTTAGAGTAAATGATGAAAGATGTTCAAACCAGTGTCAAAGATTCCTAAGACTGAAATCACAGTGCTTTTATTAAGGAGATCAGTGTATGTTTTCTGTGCATTGTTGCAATTTGTGGAAATGTTCAGTTTATGACCATCTCTCTGACAAAAACTCTGACATTTGGATTTCAATTTGAGCGTCGAATAAGAAAGTCAAATTGAATGCATGTAAAACATTATACTACGGTAATAAAAACATTGATAAACTTAAATTTAAACAAAGTTCATGTACATGTATCTGTGATCTTTGAATTAAAATTCATAAATGCTGTACATGGATACTTTTAATGACTTTGTCTCATGGTAATGGAATATTCAATTGTTAAACATTGTTGAGGAATCACCTTGAATAAAAATATTGTGTACTTGATAAAGTTTTTTTTCTCATTTAAACACTGATAATTTTAAGATCAAATGTCAAGGACAAATGAAAGGTTTTCTCAAGAATGTGTTATACATACTGTGAATTCTTGTGCAGGTTTTTAAGATTAAAGGAACATGTGTGGAGCATTTTAATATTTTTCAATCAGACACTGATTAAGATTCAAAATCCAATGCCAAGGTCAGATACAAACTTGCTTTACTCAAGAATGAGTTATAAATACTGTAAGTACTGTGAATTCTGAATTTCTCTTACATGTTTATAAGATCTTAGGAACATGTGTGACCTCACTACAATATTTATTAATATTATACTTTCATGTAAATTACTTGAATCTGATTCGCCGAGAAACATTTGATAAAAAACACTACTACCCGCTGAATAATGAAGCCATGCCCTCCTGCGTAGCAACAGTCAACATTGCTTGACGACGGGTGGTATTACAAAAAAATAGTGACTGCGCGGAATTTATGCATGCACGGTTCACTCTAATATGTATTTGTTTAAAACATTCAGTATAATGTAATAAATATTGCATGTAGTTGAGTGTAACATTAAAGATTTTCACCCCTCGAAAACCATTGTCAACCTCGGTTGCGCCTCGGTTGACAATGGTTTTCTTTGGGTGAAAATTTTCAATGTTACACTCAACTACATGCAATATTTATCATGTTTATATACTGTGAATCTGTCAACCAATATCAAATTTAGAAAATATATTCTATTAAACATAAATTATTAAATTTTCACACATGAAACAAAATAGGAAATTGAAATACATTTGTATACGGCACTGAGCTGACCAATAACAGAAGAAACTGAAGTTAAATGAAAAAAAAAACCTTTCGATCATCTTGAATTTTATTTAGCAACTATATATTTTGCATGTTTGAAAAATATCACACGACAGATGATGAACTGAAATTTTAAAAAAGAATAAATTATGAATTTAAATAAAAAAATCATACATTTAATATTTGATATTATAAGACAATTTCACATTGAAATTGTTTAATATGTGAAAGTCAAAATATTCTAGATCTACATTTTGACTTTGTCTGTTTGATTTATGGTCCAGTCAGATCTTTTTGAGAATTGCATACAGAAAAACCTGTTATGCAGGCACAGTTAGATTATAGATACATGTACATGCATGTTATTTTCATGGTGCTCAGTTTAGGAAAAAATAAAATTTTACATGATATATATACTTAATCATTTTTACCGTATAGGCCTATGATTTTTAAAAATAATAAATTATAATGCGTCGGAAGCAAGTACTCGCGATCCCGGGTCTCCCGATCATTGTTTGTAGGAAAATTAAAACACTTAGTATATTTTTTTCTTTAATCTTCTGGTTGCCTAATTTCTTTACATATGTTCGCAAAATCAGTACTTGTCCACGTGTAATTACGACCTGTTTGTTAACATTTATTTTTAACATGGCAATGATAATCGTAATTTTAATTTGTGCGGCGAGTCGGGAATTATGGAATGCCGATCTCGATTATTTTTTTCCATTAAAATTTATAACATTTAAATGAATACCATAACTATGTCTGATTTTTTTTCCTGGTTATTCCCTTCTTTCGTTTTGTCAAATTAATTCCTAAATATTAAAAAACTGAGAGTTGCAGGATAGGATAGGATAGGATTAGACTGAAATCATAGGATAGGATTGTGGATGCAGGATTCACGATAGGATAGGATAGAATTGTCAACTTATAGGATAGCAGCACTGTACATTCAATTCAGAATGAATGGTTAACTCACCAGATATTTATATATAACAATGTATAGTACAAAATAAAGTACATAGAATGTCAAGTACCGTAACACAAAACTGTTTCTTGTAATATAGCATAGTGTGTTCACATAAGGCCAAAAGAAAAAATACTCTTGTTTCCTGTGCCCTGACCACAAAAATAGTATAGGTAGGTTGGGAAAAACTTTCATTTTGAGAAAAAAAAAATTATTTTCAAAACTCAATGAATGCAGGACATATAGCATAAAATAAAAAAATGTTTGTTAACAGTTTACAAAGCAAGTTTGTTAATAAAGATGTATAATAAAGTAAGGGTATCCTGTACACGTGTGATGTATTAGTTCTGTAAATATTGTTGGTCAACTTTCAGTATTTAAGGAAAATAGCCCCCCAAAATAAAAATGTAATAAACACTCTTAGGGTTGGAGGGTTAAATGTAGGGTATGTCGGGTGACAGGAAACAAGAGTATATTTTACTTTGGCCTAATCTACTGAGAGTCAGTTGTACCTAAACAGTTTTGTTTCTCAAACAGTGGAATGCAACAAGAGGTGTGTGTCTATGTACAAGAGTAGCAAACCCTTTAAAACAATATTCAGAAATGTTTTTGTTTGTACACAAAGACTTCCATTTTAACTTCCTTCCTTCTACATATGAAAATGCTTTAATGTCTTGTAATTCAATCAAAATTTTTTGCACATCTTGTTCATAAGATGGAAGATTGTGTAACGCTTTTCTGGCCGCTACACTACAAAATGTATTAAAGTACAAAATTAATTTACAATGTGAGGAAACTCTTTTGAGTGTCGTAAAATACTTTCTTTTGTTTGGTAACCAGAACAAACAATTTTACTGTCCCTGTTCAATAACTCAACATAATCATCTAGGGCAATATTCTCCCGAATCAGACCTCCACTCCTGTTCCAGACCTGCCTACCCTTCCGCTTTTGACGTAATTCTTCCGCTTTTTACCACAAAATTACGCTATTACGCCACTTATATTAATTTTACGCTTTTTTGGGGGGTTAAAATCCCATTATGAACGTCTAAATTTAGCGTGCGAGAACGACATGCTGAAATGAAATGAGAAGTTCTTATGAAAGTAATTGAATGAAGACCAGTTTGATAATGTACGTAATATACCAAGTAGTTACATGTAAACTGGTATGGCGAAGATTCGGAAGAAGACGAGGAAGACACTACTTACGTTAACTATTAAACGATACTGCAAAACGTACAGCCATTTCTATGCTCCATTAAGTCTTTTTTAACATTGCCTAGAACAAGATATAATAATATGTGAGTGTTGTAAAAATAAAAAAAACAATGTTATAATGTACGATTTGTTTTAACATTCAAACGCAAGCCTTCAATTAAGTGATTTGATACAAATTGACCAAATGCTTCATTAAGGGTGTACGGTTGAATTGAGTTTGATATAAGATATTGGTATTTTACAACACCTCTTTGCCAAAAGATGATTCGAAAGATTAGGAACAGTTTATGCCAGCTTTGTTTAGTAATGTACAATATCGGTTGCTCTGAAAAACAAGAGGCCCATGGGCCTTATAGGTCACCTGAACATCATGCAACAGACTTTGGTTCATGTTTTAAACTAGACGTCATGGCTTTCACATTTTTGAAAGAGGCACCATTGCTAATCATAACTATACACTTAGCATGTTTAGTTTGGTTACTTAATACCCATAGACAGAGTTGGCGAACAAAAAAAAATGCATTTTAACTAATCAGTAATATTCAGAAAGCTAAAAATGTTCAAACGTTAACACACGACGAACGACGACGGACAAAACGGATAGCAATAGGTCACCTGAGTAAACTCAGGTGACCTAAAAATAGTATTATAGTAAAAGGAAAAAAAAGTAGGAAAACATAATTGATTACGCTTTTACCTCTGAAATTCCACCAAAAATGTACTGAAATTACACCCTTGCAATGAAAAGGGTAGGCAGGTCTGCTGTTCAAATCCAAATCATGGCATCCTCTTCTACCCTTACTTCGCAGACCACAGTTATAACTCAGATTGACAAAGGCCTAACAACCCCTAAGGCGCAAGTCCAGTCTGAGGGCAAAACCTATAAAATAAGACTGAGTGAAACTGAAGCTCGATCTTGTTAACTCTACTCAGGTAAATTATATAGAAATTCTCATTTTGCTACTTATGTTACTTATGCTACTGAAGAAGTTCTATACAAATAGCTCGTTCTAGATTTTCTCTAAATTTTGTTATATAATTTTATCGCTGAACTTTAATTCATGGTTATCAAATTAAGATCCACATTTTCCCCAAGGTTAGTAACTTAATTCATCAGAAGAAATAAAAAGCAAAATATTGAATAACATTTTTTTTTTTATTATATTTAAATATTGTATGAATTCAAGAAAAAAAAGTACATATATAAAATCAGAGCCATGTTCTTCCCATCATTATGTAGTTAAATGATTAATAAACATAGGCCTACGAGCGATGATAAGAATGATGGCATGCTCTTGTTTAACAAAAACCCTTTTAGTGTTCCTTATGCTACGTAAAAGTATTTGCAAAAATTGAACTGAATAACATATGCAATGATCGATGAGTAAAATAAAATCAGGATAAGATCAGGGATCGGTATGCATCTCTCTGGTCGGGTTTGGACTACACATTATTGGATTCATGTTAACATCGTCGATCATCATCATGGCAGGAATGATACTAAGGTAGAGTCTATAACTTAACCCAGTCAATGCATCCGGAAAAATATTTTCCGATTTGGTTAATATATTATATATATTTTGTAAGCCGAACCCGATGCATTTCAATGATATTTTAGCGGGAAAAATAAATGTAGAGCAGTCCGAATATCATGATCGATGAAATGAAATATAAGAAAAGTACTTGAATGGAGACATTGTGATGTTTCTACATGGACGAAGAAAGAGGGTATGTATAGAACTTATTATTTCATGTTTGCATTCATTTTCTTACGATTTCTCTAACGTTACCTGGATGCATACACAGAAGTCGGCAATCTTGTCAATAAATAGAAAATAAATGGCAAACAGGCGTAAATCCTAACAGTGAGCTTCGCAAGCGCATTTACAAAACCGCTCCTGTGGTTACATTATTCTTCATTCCTGGTTGATCGAACAGGCAACACCTAAATATTGCTGCTTTGACAGAAAGCACATATCGTATGATTTATTGAGTTATATTCATGCTAAAAGTCAGGCACATGATTGTTTAAACTCATCATTAATAATATTGTGTATTTTTCTCAGATAATCATAAAATAATATAGCTTCAGACACAAAGTTGCAGATCATGCATGGACTGTTGATCAGGGTGGCTTGATTAACAGGTTGGGAACAATCGCCCAAATGGGATATAATAGTCCGTTTGGGATATAATAGCCCAAATGGGCTATAAATTTACAGTGCAAAATTGAAAAAATTTATTTTGGCAATAGATATCATAAATCCGCACCAGTACACATAAAAAGGAATAACTTTTGGTTGACAAGTTTGATTATTATGTATAAAACACGGGAGAAAAAGAATTACCTATAATTTGTAGTTGGATATAATTTGTATCTTACTCTTTGTGTGTTAAGCAAAGGCTCGGTGATAAAAAACACACAATTGGGTGGAAAAAAAATTATTTTCAACTACAAATTCCGGAAAATCCTATATACATACACTTGATAATCCAGTCCCTATACAACAACATAATCAGGTCAAAACAAAAAATACCCCTATCACTACACTACATAACATGGTCACTACACTGTTACCCTGGTACTGCACTACATAACCCAGACACTGTACAACATAACCCTTTCACTGCACTACAAAACCCAGTCACGACACTACATAATCCAGTCACTACACAACATAGCCAAGTCACTGAACAATGTAACCAAGTCATAACACGACATAAAACAGTCACTGTACTACATAACCTAGTCACTACACAACATAACCCAGTCACTGCACAACATTATTCAGTCACTACGCAGCATAACCAAGTCACTACACAACAGAACCCAGTCACTACACAACATATCCCAGTCACTGCACAACATAACCCAATCACTGCACAACATAACCCAGTCACTGCACAATATAACCCAGTCACTCCACAAGATATAACAGTCAGTGCACTACATAACCCAGTCATTTTATAATAAACCCAATAAATACAGAAACTAAATCCAGTCATTAGCTAAAATGACCAAGTCACTACACAACATATAACAGTCACTGCACTACATAACCCAGTGGCTACACAACATAAAACAGTCACTATACAACATATCCCAGTCATTGTACAACATAACCAAGTTACTACACAGCATAACCCAGTCACTGTATTACATAACCCAGTCACTACACAACATATCCGGGTCACTGCACAACATAACCAAGTTACTACACAACATAACCCACTCACTGCACTACATAACCCAGTCACTACACAACATAACCTAGTCACTACACAACGTATCCCAGTCACTGAACTACATAACATAGACTCTACACAACATAACCCAGTCACTGCACTACATATCCCAGTCACTACACAACATAACCCAGTCACTGCACTACATAACCCAATCACTGTAATGAAGAACAATGGATTATTACCCATTCACATCTTATATCATATTGTCACTGTTACCTTCTCAATTTATATTCAAAAATATTTTGTTTAATCAGCAGTGATAGCTCTTCTTACCCCTGGGAGTATCTTTTTGATGAAAAGTTTTCATCTCATTGTGGATATGTAACATCATCTTTGAAGTTAAATGAATTGTTAGAGGAGTATGAGTATGCAACATCATGTAGATTTCGGTGTCTGAAAAGTGAAAAGCAGTTAGGAAAAATATTTGGTAAGTCAGAGGTGAAGATGATCATGTATACCAGTTAGGTTATACACATGTATTTAATGGTTACATAATTTAAAGTTCATTTATTTTTAAAAGTAATTATGTATAACAATCCATCTGTTTCACAGCTTCAATTATCTTTTATTACAAAATATTACAGAGATATCTAGCTTACTTGGATATAATATTTGAAACAATGCAAGAATGTACATGTGTTTAATTCTATAATTTATTGTTTAAATCAATGATTTAGTTCAATTATGAGAGAAAACAGCAAAATAGTTTTTTTTATTGAATCTGTTTTTAGAAATTTCAAAGGTTAGCGATCCACAAGTAAGACTCTGGGATACCCAAAGCAATGCTGACCCCTACATTAGATATGATGAAATTCCTTTTATCATCATGGGCAAGAAAGTGCTCGAGTGTCATCAGGGATTTGACAGAGACCTCAAAACTAATCAAAGAAAAAAAAGAAGATTACCTGCAGTAAGTGATATTATGAATCTTTTAAGGAATTATGTTAACATGGTTGAAGTAAATTATGTTTAAGCATGCAATTCTGTTAATTCATATGTCTGATTAAAAAAAGATATTCATGTAGCTTGATTACAGTCTACCCAGCATGTATGCTAACTATAGCATCCCCATGTATTTGTAGTTAAGTTTAAGTCTTATACACCAATGCATCAAGTACTTTTGTGAGAACTATTGAAAATCATTTTAACAAATTGAAATTCTTTTATCGTTTTTATTGAAATTGACAACTTTTCATTTCTGTCAGAATATTGGGGATTTGGAAATATCTTTATATAATATATCATTGTAACTATACAATAAATTACATAATTATAATGTAAATTAACCTACATATCTGATCTAGTTTGTTCTTTATAGTCTGACCATATCTTCAAACATAAGCGCCGATTAGTACAGAACACTAAGAAGAAAGGATGCCCTGTAAGGATGAAAATCCGTCATGTAGTGAAATTTTTGAATTTCAAGGTAATATCACAATATACATATAATGACCTTTGGTTACAAAATTACATACTTGCATGTACATGACGTGTTTTGTGTCAGATTTGGGTTTATGAAATAATTGATGCACATTTTATTTTAAATGATGCAAAAGGTGAAGGATCAAGATAAACCAAGTAGGAAGTTTGTGCCATGAGTGAAGAAGGATTAAATGACTGTACAGGTGAATTAGAATGTCAACATCGGTTCTATGTTTCGTTTCCACCAGCAGAGGATCATAGGAATCACTTGAAAGGAGTGGTACATGGATTTTATATAATTTTTTTATTTAATTTTTTTTAATTGAAGATTGTATGATAACATTTATTATTTGAAATTTAAAATCACAAAAATGCTTTAAAATATACTTTAATACAAATGTCCTAACCACACAGGCATCCAGCAATTTTCAGCCAATGGACAAGAGAATTTTGTATCAAAAATTGCACTGAAATAATTATTGAATGTTTTCATTGTAACGTAAGATAATTTATGTGCAGTTCCAAAGTATTTTCTGTTTACATTTCAATGGGCAATATGCTGACTTACTTTAATAGGAACAGGAACATCTACAAACAGTTCTCCAAGAAGAAATGTTCTGCAGCAAACTGTTGCCTGGGTAAGAGTTTTCAGATAATTATTTCATTTTGAAGTCGTGAATGCATTAGAAATTTAGAAATGTACTCTATTTTTAATTCTTTGTCATTTTTGTCTTATTTCATCTTTTCGGTTACTTTTTGTCTCGCCTGCGACGAATGTCGCGAAGCGAGACATAGCGACCATAGATTCCGTCGTCGTCGTCGTCGTCGTCGGCGTCCAACTTTTGGTTAACCCAAATGTCAAAGTTTTATAAACTGCAATAACTTTCTCAAATTTTATTCAGTCTTCTTGAAATTTGGACACAATATTCAGTATGGATAAAAATTTATATCCCAAGTATGATTTTGAAAAAAAAAATTCAAATTTTTCCGTATTTTTTCCTTAAGTTGGACTTAGTTTTTTCATGATAATTTATGGTGAAGACCTATATTCCAGCAACTATAAGTTATAGGGATATGATAATTAGTCAGTGGATACATCATGGGTAACCACAAACGTCAGTACCAGAATTAGGTCATCTTGACCTACATTTTTCTGCATGAGTGACTTTGGTTAAATTTTTGGTGGAGGTCCATATCTCAGCATCTATAACTTATAATGGCATGATGATTTGTCATTGTACAGGTTATAAGTAACCAACAACATCAGTACCAGAATTAGGTCATTTTGACCTACATTTTTCTGCATGAATGACTTTGGTTAAATTGATAATGGAGGTTCATATTTCAGCAACTATAACTTATAGTGGCATGATAGTTAGTCAGTGGATACATCATGGGTAACCACAAACGCCTGTACCAGAATTAGGTCATCTTGACCTACATTTTTCCGCATGAGTGACTTTGCATAAATTTATGGTGGAGGTCCATATCTCAGCAACTATAACTTATAGTGGCATGATAATTTGTCAGTCTACACATCATGGGTAACCAACAATATCAGTACCATAATTAGGTAATCTTCACCTACATTTTCTGCATGAATGACTTGATACATATACAGTGGATTTGATTTCAAAATGCAAGTTCAAATTATTGCGACTCATAACACGTTGCAATATTCGCAATAATAAAAACATCACAATAATTTGTGAATTTACAGGGTATATGTATATATATATAAATGCCAATATAATCGCCAAGGGATTAGATATTAAGTCAGCTGTTCCATTTCTTTATTATTGTATTTCAGGATTGTTTCCATTCTTTTACAGATATTTTTGTTACACAGTAGGTAAACATCAGTGTTTTCATTTTAAATGATTTAATACCTGGTGGCAAGATGTTCTTAATATTCTCATAATAAATAATTAACATTTCAAGCAAATATTTCACAAGAGAAATTTCACCTTTTCAGGGAAGACAGGAATTGTATTAAATGTTTAATCTTGATTGTGTGCATGTAATGAAGGCATTTTCAACAAGGGTTCTGTGAGAACATTTGTTATCCCTTTAGGGCTCTTCCAGAAAAAAATACCGAGAAGGGTCGAAACTCCATTAAATTTTATAAACCTAAGTGGGGGTGTTTCAATCATTTCTTACTAACCACAGCGACAGCAGGCGAGACACAGGGTTGCGGGCAACCCTTACGTACTTTTTTACCAGGTTTATACAAAATTTTAAATAATTTTCCAGATCTATTTTCACTCGATATAGAACCTTCCAAAATCTTGAAAATGAAGAATTGAAAAGTATCCTTATAGATAGTCCACTGTATGTATATACTCAATAATTTTATTTTTTTAACCAGATCTAGTACATGTTTTAAAAGCAGCTTAATAATTCATGAGTGTACTCCTTATACCAATTAGAATATATGTAAGCATGCATTTCTTTCAAAAGATTTTTCTTTTTTCAGAATGGCAGTTCAATATTTTTCATTCATTCCACTGAAAGAAGCAATTGTGTATCTGATCTGTACAAAAAAAGGACTGCCTTATGAAGAGGCTGATACAAGATGTTCATCAACAGAGTGTTCAGTAAAGGATCTCCATCTATGAATGACTGTTCTGTCCAAAAACATATTATGCCATACAAACTTAAAATGCCATATAACAAACCAGTTTTTGGTTGTTTTGGTAGTTCATATGTTATAAATGTTGCAGCATGATATTAAGTGACTGGATTATGTTGTGTAGTGACTGGATTATGTAGTGCAATGACTGGATTATGTTGTGATGTGATTGGGTTATGTAGTGTAGTGAGACTGGGTTATGTTGCGTAGTGACTGGGATATGTTGTGTAGTGACTGGGTTATATTGTGCAGTGACTGGGTTATGTAGTGCAGTGACTTTGTTATGTAGTGCAGTGACTGGGATATGTTGTGCAGTGACTGGGTTATGTTGTGTAGTGACTTGGTGATGTAGTGCAGTGACTGGGTTATGTTATGAAGTGACTGAGATATGTTGTGCAGTGACTTTTAATGTTGTGTAGTGACTGGGTTATGTTGTGTAGTGACTGGGTTATATAGTGCAGTGACTGGGTTATGTAGTGCAGTGACTAGGTTATGTTGTTGTGACTGGGAATGTTGTGTAGTGCCTGGGTTATGTTGTGTAGTGACTGGGTTATGTAGTGCAGTGACTGGGTTATGTTGTATAGTGAGATATGTTGTGTAGTGACAGGGTTATGTAGTGTAGTGACTTGGATATGTTGTGCAGTGACTGGGTTATGTAGTGTAGTGACTGTTCTATGTTGTGTAGAGACTGGGTTATGTAGTGCGGTGACTGGGATATGTTGTGTAGTGACTGGGTCATGTAGTGCAGTGACTGGGTTATGTAGTGAAGTAACTTGGATATGATGTGCAGTGACTGGGTTATGTAGTGTTGTGACTGTTTTATGTAGTGTAGAGTCTATGTTATGTAGTTCAGTGACTGGGATACGTTGTGTAGTGACTAGGTTATGTTGTGTAATGACTGGGTTATGTAGTGCAGTGAGTGGGTTATGTTCTGTAGTAACTTGGTTATGCTGTGCAGTGACTGGGATATGTTGTGTAGTGAATGGGTTATGTAATACAGTGACTGGGTTATGCTTTGTAGTAACTTGGTTATGTTGTACAATGACTGGGATATGTTGTATAGTGACTGTTTTATGTTGTGTAGCCACTGGGTTATGTAGTGCAGTGACTGTTATATGTTGTGTAGTGACTTGGTCATTTTAGCTAATGACTGGATTTAGTTTCTGTATTTATTGGGTTTATTATAATATGAATTGTCAATTTTATGCAGTAATATAATATGTAGTGACTGAGTTTTTATACTTAGTGAATGGTTATTAAGTGATGGGTTATGTTTTGAAGTGATGTGTGTTATGTTCCAGGGTAACCTAACCCAGATATGATTTTGTAATATTATGACTGCATTTTATTGTATCATGCCCTGAATATTTTGCATCATATTAAGTTATGGAAGTTACATGTATGTTGTAGTGACTTGGTTATGCTTTTCTTATCAAGTTATGTCTATACATAAATTGATACTTTTGTACTGTGTTATTCAGTACAGTTATTGATTTATAGTTTACTTTGTTCTTATTTTTTACATTGCAACAATGTGACCATTTGACATTATAATTAAGATGGGCAAATGTTGATTTAAGTAGGTTAATAATCTTAAAAATGGAATAATAATTATCAGTAACTAACTGATATCATTAGATTATTTATTGTTTTATGTTCGTGATGATTTATTTTGTGTTTTTCTTATTTCCTTTCTTTATTATCTGGTTTTGTATTTTCTCTTTATTTTGTTTTGATCCAATTTAGAAGATTGTGGAAATGTCAACATATGTGTCAAATATAAGGGCAAGTCAGTATAGAATGATTCTGAAAATTAATGCATGCATAAATTATCAATATATTAGGTCTATTTTGCATAAAGTACAATTACTTGTAGTAATGTACTGTAACATTTCTTTCCTGATTGCTTTCAAGTTTGAGTTTGAATGCATGAGTGTCTTGAATACCTATAAGATTAATTTAGTACATGTTTCCTTGCAAGACAGATCAACTATGCTATAAAGCATTGTCCCAAGGTACCCATCGTATTCAAGTCAGGCTTTTAGTCGCTATACTTATGCAATATTAATTTGAATGATTATTTTTAAAAGTTATAGTCTCATAACTGTAACGATGTGGGCAAACAAATTGAGTAAGATGCGTTGTTATTATTAATCTCAGTGAGATTTGTAGAGAATAAACATTTTGGATTGACGTCTCCAGACCAACATTTTCATGTTAGTCTTATTGAGAATTTGTTTGAAAAGTTATTGCTTTATCTGACGATGTGATTTATATTTCCATAATTACTGTATTGCTTATAAAATGTGTGTAGGGATGGGAAGGTTAAGCTATGAATAAATAATATATAATAATTGTGGTTTTACTTATTTGTGGAAAGGAATCAATTGCACTGATCACCACATCAAACAAAAAAAAACTAGAAAGTCTTCTATTGCAAACAATTAATAGCGTATGTTGCCCCGAACTGGACAAGACTTTCATTTTTTCATCACATTAGCTCAATCAGCTTGGACAACCATAAACTCGTATCAGTCCTTTCAGTACTTTGATTTTAAAATCAAAATTACTTTTGTAATAATTTTCAGATGTGATCTAACTCAGTCACTGTTCAAAAGTTCCGATAGCAGACCTGTTTACTCTTACGATTTCACCGTACTTTGTACGGATTTTTTTTTAAAATACGTCTCACGTTTTGTTATTCTGAAAATACGGAAACCGGAAATACGTTCGTTTGGAATTTAGCTGTTGGTTTTCGTTATGATCTGTCTTCGTTTCAAGCCTTTCAATCGCTAAAAAAGATAAAAATTTCAAACACTAAGTAATGTCGGGTTGCCAAGACGCTCTGGTATAATAAAATGACAAAGACAATGTTGTTAAACCTAGTTCTTGTAATCAGAAAAACAGTTGTTTTCTATTAATATATGTAAAATCGATGGGAAGTTCAATCTTACTGGCAAATTCCAAATCTCACGAAAAAATCTGATCAAAAATACTGAGAGGCGATGACATGGGTAAACAGGTCTGCGATAGGAATCCATATAAACTACAGGTATACGTAAACAAGACAGTATTGTATGAACTGAAAGTAGATACGTCAAGTCAATATTAGCAAAAACTCCAGATTAATTAAGAGACTAATTACACCAGCTTGCGTGTACAACAAATTAATAATCAGAATTTGCAATATTCGCATAGATCATTGAAGTATTTAAATAAGTATAAACTGTTTGTTATTTTCATAAATACATCGGGTTCAGGTACTGAATTGTAACCATTAAGGTCGCTCCGGAATTTATTTTTCCGGATGCACTGACTGGGTTAAGTTATAGATTCTACCTGTTATTAACCAATCCTCTGTCCATTTTCATTAAAGTACGTGTTATCAGTTACTTTTATTTATGGTTGAAAACGACAGTTAAGGGAATAATATTAAATTAATGCTGTTGTACACTAATATTTTTTCTTTCCAGTTGAATATGGACCAATATGCTGCCTCAATAAAAGAAGATATAGAATTGTTTCTTTCAAATAATGTGCCATCAAAGACTTAAATTCCTGTAAATAACACTAAGGTTATGGGTTCGTTGAAAATAGAAGATATACCAGAGAAGGAGACAGACAAGTTTATCTACTATTTAGTGGGAACATTCCCAAAATTGAGAAATTTGGGGTCGTACGACATCTCAGAATTGGTTCATGACAACGTAAAATTTGATAATCAAGCTATATACCTTTATCAGGGTATTGTGCTGGACCTGGCCAAATGGTTTGAAATAGACATGAAAATCTTAAATCGTCATATAAAAATATCAATGCCTTTATACAGAAAGGTTGTATTAGATAAAGAGCAATTGTTTAGTAGTGTGGATTTCTGAATTATATTAACCAAAGTGATGTGGTCCTGTCATATCCTTCTCTTCGTCCCGCATAGGGACACGGTTGATGCACAATGTAGACAAAGTTATTTAAATCCCCGAAATTATACGAATAAAGTAAGTACGTTCTAAAAAACTGCTTACATTTTGTTTTAAGTTAACTCGTCCTTTAACTGATTCTTGAGATGTTTCCTGTAATGTGCAAAAGGATTGAACTGGATTAGAAAGTACTTTAAATTAAAAGGACTTCTATTATTATGATCTTACAATACTATTGATGATTTGGCAATCTCGGCAACCATTATGAGGTTAACATGTCACCAGCGACATTAATACACTTATTGACTTTTGATGAGATCTACTCGTGACTATACGGACCTGGTCAGGTATTGGTTGACTGAGGCCAAAGGCCGAGGTTAACAATACCTGACCAGGTCCGTATAGTCAGGGCCTCGGTCAACCAATACCAGACCAGGTCCGTAGAGTCACGAGTAAACCGATATCAAAAGTCAATAACCGTTTTATTAAATGATCAGGAATTTTAAAACACTTTTGACAAATTTGTTGTCTCCATCTACAAAGATAAACACTCATAATAAATTACAAAGTGTAACATTAACAACACTTTTCACATGTTGTGTTACTTCAACAGCTTAACAACTAGTAGTAAAAATGGAAAACAATATTATTAAAGGCAGAGATTTTTTACCGGGTGGTAAATTCCAGGTGAGGGAGGGGCTTATTTTGTACAGGTGTGAATGCCTTGGGGGCTAGCAGTCTACCTGCATGTGGTCATCTGTCCCCTAATCCCTATACACAGGAAGTGATTTAATACACAGTGAAATACCCCAGGTGTCAAACTTTACCTGTACTGGAGATTTTGAGAAAATTTTAAATTAGAAATGAAAAGTTAAAAGTGAAGTTTTTTTCTTAAAAATCCATATTTATTTATTTTGAATGTTTGAAAACACCCCTACCCATTCAAAAAAAAATTATTATTATATCATAAAATATATTCAAATCTTAAAACAAAGATTATTTTAGATGTCACTGTATGTGTTAAATAAATTAAAAAAAAAAAAACAACAAAAAACAAAACTCCAGTAACAACCAACTTAGACTTAATTCACTCATCCCCGGGATCCCAATCTATTAACAAAAAAGTCTTGTTAACTACATTTCATCAAAAAAATATCTAGTAGCTTTATCCTAATCTTTATAAGGCTTTGTCACCATGAAACATGCTAAAAAGATTGCTTGTAAATTCTCATCTGAATAACAAAGGAAAATAATTATAAGCGACCCATACCATGAAACATTTATAAATATTTTTAAAATTTTATTACTTCACACAGTGCTGCTCTAAATTTTAAAGTCAGTAACATTTTCAGTTTAAGTTTACCGTTTAGCATATGTTAAAGTTAATTTCAAAATTTCTTTCGAAAAAAGAAGTTTTTTTGTACCAAAGTTGAATATTTTAAAAATGTATATTATAACCCTTTTAAATACTAGAGGTATAATTCATATATTAACAAGCTAAAAATTTTCATAGCGATAAAGTTTCTCTATACCATGTCTGATAAACATAGGAAAAGGATCAAAGGATCCAAAGTTAATTTGAAGGTCCCCACGAGTGCCAAACAAGCTGTACAGGGTATACACAGGGACCAGTAAGTAAATGTTCCAATGATGGACCTTCATGCACTTGACAGGGATTGACATTAACGGTTGTCCGATTGCCCGGGACAAGTAAAACATCAGTTCGGACAAGTGAAACCATCAATGTACTTGTCCGATCGGGCAAGTGGATATTTCTGATAGAAACATTTTTTAAAATCTTACATTAGTTTATAAACAAAACAATAAATTGAACAGTTGATTTCCGCCATAATCAGGACATTGTTTTTGCATTCGGAATCCCTCGGTAGCGTTTCTGGATCATATCTGTACCTTTATTCAGGATTCGGGTTCGGTATTCTGTTTTCCTTCGTACATGCATGTAGTTTACAAAAAATGCGCTCTCCGTCTGACAACTTATATGAACTAACGTTACTTTCTAACGAAATAGATATACATGTAATAGAATAGTTTATCTATTCAATTACATAATATAAAGAACACAAGTGGTTCTCGATGCTCGATTCCAACATGGTAACTGTTTTTTTGCCTCAACAGCGTTGGGAAAAAAATTCAAAAAAAAATTGTAAGGAAATATTATTAGTGCATTTGCTGTGTGTGTTTACAGGATAGTAAATGAAGGAAAAATTAAGATATATTTACAAAATGTAGCATCACCGTCATATCAAAAAAAAATTCCGCCAGCTAAGTTCCAAATAGGCCGGAGTTAATTTGTCACTCTTTATTATTTACAACAACAAATTGAAATACAGTAACTGTTATTTTCTTCTTTCAAATTTTGGGAAACCAAGTTTTCCGTTCGCACAACTCAAAATTGTAGTGCTCTTGCCCAAAGGACAAGTGAATATAAAAGTTAATGTCTATCCCTGCTTGATTGACAGGGTTACCCAGACCAGTTATTTTTGAAGGCGGTGCTTAAAATCTCTGCCTTTAAACGGGAGCCAGTCAAAGCGCCCCCTAATAAAAACGTCCCGGTCAAAGCGTCCCCTAATTTTAGCCAAAGCGTCCCCTGATTTTAGTCAAAACGTCCCCCGATTTTGGTCTAAGCGCCCCCTAACATATTTTTATAGAAAAAATACCGCCCCCAAATATTGGTCAAAGCGTCCCCTGATTTTAGTCAAAGCGCCCCCTGATTTTGGTCAAAGCGCCCCCTAACATATTTTTATAGAAAAAATACCGCCCCCAAATATTGGTCAAAGCGTCCCCTGATTTTAGTCAAAGCGCCCCCTGATTTTGGTCAAAGCGCCCCCTGATTTTGGTCAAAGCGCCCCCTAACACATGTATAGATAATTTACGTAAATAGGGGGGTGCATATGTTATGGGTCAGAATAACCCTAAATGCCAGCAAAGATCAATAACACAATTTAAACTTAACAATAATTTATTTACAGTAATATATAATAAGTATATGAAACATAAAGTACAAACTTAGCAAGAATCTAAAAATACATACATCAGAGTGTCCGTTGCTGCACACAATGTCCCAGTGAAAATATATCCCAGTTGTATCTCAATGGTGCTCATACGACAAAGTATATTTATGCATCGAATTGACAGGGTATTTATACAGTATTATAAATCTAGAATATTCTAGAAATTGTTAAAACATGATATTACTGGAACAATCTGGACATACACAAAATTAAAGAATGTTCTAGATCAAATGACCGAACATGTTGACCACTCTGGAATGTTCAAGAAACTAAATGTTACTAATAATATACAAGATGAAACTATACAAATACAACACATCACACAACACATATATATTACCATTTGTAATATATATTTTTATAGAAAAAATACCGCCCCAAATATTAGCCAAAGCGTCCCCTGATTTTAGTCAAAACGTCCCCTGGTTTTGGTCAAAGCGCCCCTATATATTTTTACAGGAAAAAAAAAATTGAGTCGATCCCCAAGCAATGGTCTAAACGTCCCCTGATTTTGGTCAAAGCACCCCCTTATAGAAATTTTTCAAGCAACTGCCAAACAATGATAATATTATAAATACAAAACAGTTTTATTCCGTAACATGTTTGTAAAAATATACTAGGGGGCGCCTTGACCAAAATCAGGGGACGCTTTGACCAAAATCGGGGACGTTTTGACCATTGCTTAAGGACGGTTCCCATACGATTTTTTCTAAGAAAAGAAAAATTAAGGGGGCGTTTTGACCAAAATCATGGGGCGCTTTGACTAAAATCAGGGGACGCTTTGATCAATATTTGGGTTTTGTAACATCATTTTACTGTAAAGTTCTATAAAGGGGCGCTTTGACCAAAATCAGGGGAAATTTTGACCAAAATCAGGTTACGCTTTGACCGGGACGGTTTTATTAGGGGACGCTTTGACTGGATTATTAAACAATCCTAACTGATTGGTCGAAAAAACTTGAAGCAAATCTATGGTTGGTCAAGGAAGCAAATCTATGGTTGGTCAAGAGGGAAACCCGATTAAACCCCCATAACGTCATATGAGGTGAACTCACTCTGAGGTACATCTCAGGAAAAGGCGTCGAGACCAGTCAGAGGGCACCAAAATTCCTGATCATTAAATAAAAACACTGATTATTGCCAATTATGTTTTTGATGTCACTTGGCATACAGAGAATTCCACGTACCCTTCTCGGCTTCTGTGTCTTGAAGATTTTGCCAAAGATCAAGATATATATCCAAAATTTATATTTGTAATAGCTCCAATTTGTCAATTTCCCCTTAATATGGAAACTAACCCGGGGTGGGGAGGCCAGTGCATAAATGAGTCTTCACAGCAGCTGGAAGTGGATTTAGTATGTCTCTCTTCTTCTGCGATGTTTTCCGGAATATGAACATTTCCGGTTGATAAAACCTTAGTGTAAGATGTGACAACAACACTGTCTGTTACGCTTTGGGGTACCCATCTCTTACTCGCAACTCCTCTCATACCACTGAATGAAATTTGATGAAACTTTCACAGAATCTTTATTACATATTGCCATTGTGCACCTTCTATTTTACTTTTTGATCTGACACATATTTTGGGTTTCCCGGCCACAGCAAAACATTGACTTTGCCATTATAACTATATGGAGGCGGGGGTATCATTTAGTGAGCTCATCGCTCACAGTACCTCTAGTTATTTTACAAAAATTTTTCTTTTTCTGTTGATAATAATTTTTTTTTTAAGCAAGAAAACAATCCTTATGGTCTAGATAATATAGCTGCTGCAGAAGTTGAAGCTTTCCTGTGTCTCAATACATCTTTATATACATTGTCTAATGTATCCTTAATTACACAGAGAACTTACAGCTTCATCTTCGCATCTAAAACACAATATTCAAAGGTAGGACCTAAGCACTGATATCTGGAGTTTGAGCGACCACCATTCTGTCAAAAGCTTTGACGGATATACTCAGTTGGAAATCTCTCATCATTAGAACAGTGAAATAAGAGTAGTCACAGAAATACCGAGAAAACGCAAACAGGCTGGTTAAATCAAAAAAGAAAAAAGTGGCATGTGATCGTCTATATATTTAGCGCAGAGGATGGATCGATTAGTGTAAGTACATTATATGGTCTTTAAAAAACTTCCACGCAATATTTAGCTCTACTGGTCAGAGACTAGAAGAGCCTATGTGATAGTAATGCGCCCGTCTGTCTGTCTGTCAACATACTTTTTTTTTCAAAATGCTACTCCTCCTATAATTTTGGTCTGATTTCAGTATAACTTGATTCATCTATCCTGACTAAGAGTTTTATCCAATTTTAAGACACATTTAACCAAGAGAGGTTACTCTGATAAGGAAATCGATCCCATTATCACTGAAATTGGCAAAACAAACTGAAAAAAGTACTTGCATGGGAAAAAAAATGATATTTTTCTTCATTATCTATTTCATACAAATTAAGAAAAAATATTGTTAAAAAGATCTTCAACTGAAAAAGATTATTTACTTCGCTAAAAAAGGGGGGGGGATCTTCTACTCATGAGTAGGACACACCTCGCTCATTATCATATGCTAACAAGATTTACTGCTAAGAATTTTCCTGTCAAAATTCCTGTACTTTCTCGTCTATTTTCATGTAAATATATTTTCGTCTTTTTTGTCAACTCTCCAATCAAAGTGTACTGACTCGGTACAGGAAATTAAGGAAACAACGTTGTAAATGCGTCCAATGATTTTATTTATGAGGATGATGAGATATGACGATGACAATGACGTGGAAATATGACTTGAAGTTGAAGTTGACATGGGAATGACGTTGACATAGAAATAGACGTAGAAATGACGTGGAAAATGTGACGATGACTATTACATTGACGATTTACTACAAAAAATACAAAGAAAAAAATTTCTATAAATACAAGATATTTCAAGCAAGTTACACATGATAACACATCCTAGCAAATAATCGTGATGTATTACATGTTCTAGAAAATATTTCAATACACAAAAAACTGTCGTCAAAAATGTAAACAAAGAGGCATAACTCTTCTTGACACAAATCATGATAGAAAAACATGGCAGAAAAAAGATTTATCTCCCGTACGTAATAAGTGTGCACATATCCAGCGAAATTACAATATGTATGTCAATAATGTACCTAACTTACTAATAGCATTATAATTATTAACTCCATTTGTGCACATGTACTTTCAACAATAACGTTATAGCGAGATTCATAAAAAATGCTAAATTTACCGAGATGACAAATATGCAGTGTATACAGCTAAATGATTTACATAGAAAAACTCACCAATTAGAAGTTTCCTCCGGTGAAATAAATATCTGATTCAGTACAACGAATGGAAAACGTAGCAAACTTGCAAATGGCAAACTGGTAACAAATGCGGCACCAAGCCTTGCAGCGTTATGCCATGATAACACGGACTCTACACAAAAAATTACTGTGCCCCAAAAACGATGACGTCACATCACACTAATGACCCTAAAAAGTCTAGTTACCGAAATGGCCGTTACAATCCAGCCCCCTAATTGTGGAACAAATGAGACACAATTACAAAAATAGATACATTATATCCATTAACCCAAAAATTGTATAAAAATACAATGCAAGTTAAACAGATTACACTATACATACTAAATTCTCATCAAAAATTATATATACACATGATAAACATGATACCTAGCAAATTCAATACAAGTATACATGATGAAGAAGAATATTCATATATTCAAAGTCTCTAGTAAACACATCTCAAACAGTCTCTAGTCCATTTCTAGGATCATACACAGTTTATCGACAGGTCGCGTTAGAATGTTTGTCGTAGTTTTCACTTTAACCTGACGCACGAGTCCATTTCTGTCGGGAATCGTCTCATACACTACTCCCATCGGCCAAGAGTCCCTTGGGGCGTTCGAATCTACAACTTACACAATATCACCGATTTGAAAGTTTCTCTTGATATCAAGCCATTTTTGTCGTTCCTGGAGAAGTGGTAAGAACTGGCGTACCCAACGATGCCAGAACAAGTTGGCCATATATTGTATCTGTCTCCAACGGCGTCTGTGGTACAGATCTGTCTTATCGAAGACTCCTGGAGGAAGGTTAGGTTTCCTCTTCATCTAAGCAAATGGTTTGGAGTAATTGGCTCCAAGTTACCGTGTTGATCCGTGTTCTTTGTTGATGGTCGGTCGTTGATTGTATATTCAATTTCACACATTAGAGTATGAAGTCCTTCATCATCAAGTGTGTGCTCCTTTAGTACACTATTCATGGCTTTACGAATAGATCTAATTAACCTCTCCCAGGCTCCTCCGAAGTGTGATCCAGCTGGTCGGTTAAACTGCCAGTCTACGTTCTTTTGTAACATCGCAGATTGGATCTGTGCTTGGTTCCATTCTTGTATGGATTTTTTAAGCTCACGTTCGGCACCAACAAAATTAGTTCCATTGTCAGAACGTAATTTCTTTACTTGTCCTCTTCTTGCTATGAAACGACGTAGTGCATTTATGTAAGAATCTGTATCCAACGAAGCTGCTATCCCTAGATGCACTGCACGACTAGCTAAGCAAATGAATATAACACCGTAACGTTTCACACGGCTCCGTTTCACTTTGACTTCAAATGGTCCGAAATAATCGACACCAACTCTGCTTAACGGTGGTTCGTCTGGGATAATACGATTTTTGAGCAAACTTGCCATATTTTGCTCTCCGACCTTAGACCTCTGTCGTCTACAAGTAACACACTTTGATATGACTTTCCGAATGGCAGATGGAGCATGGGTAAGCTAGTGACGTTCTCTCAACTTTTCTAGCATATGATTTCTGCCACTGTGTAATAAATCCTGATGAATTTGTTTAAGAATTAGAGTGGACACATGATGATCTTTGGGTAAAATCACTGGATGTTTCATCTCCTCTGGAAAACTTGACTTGTGTAAACGACCACCGACTCGCAAAAGTCAAACATCCAAAAATGGATCCAGGATTCGGATTCTACTACCATGACTGACACTAGAGTTTCTTGACATAAGGGAATTTATTTCCGTAGAAAATTCTTGCTTCTTTCAAGTCCTCATTTGAAATGTAAGCCTTGTCACGAGAATCATCCTGTACCATTGAGTAAGAATTGAGTCTTTTCACACAAACACGTCTTAACAGTTCTTTTCGTACTTTCAAAATCCAGGCCACCCTACGTTTCAATAAATACCAAGACGAATGATATTGAAACAGCTCGTTAATATCTGCTGTATTCTCTTGTAATTCCTGTGATTTTGTGACAACTGCCTTTTCAGTAACCTTTTTCACCTCTGGGTCGTTGTCAAATAGTTCTCTGTCAGTGAGGTGTGAAGCTGGTGTTGGCCAATGATACTCAGGTTCAAACAGGAAATTAGGGGGTTTGATCCAGTTCTCCTGTTTCAATAAGCCATCTGCAGAGATACCTCTAGATGCATGATCCGCTGGATTCAACCTTGTGTTAATGTACCTCCAGTCAGTTGGTTGTGACCCTTCGTGGATAACTGCTAATCTGTTTGCAACAAAAGAATAAAATCTCGCCGTACTATTCTGAGTATAACGTAGAACGGCCATGCTGTCGGTCCAGTATGTAAAACGATGGACAGGAATGTTCAATTCTCTAAGTAACATCCTATTGGTTCTGACGGCTACCGTGGCTGCTGTCAACTCCAATCGTGGAATAGATGTTGCCTTAAGTGGAGCAACGCGATATTTTCCCATAATAAAGGAACAATGACGTTCACCAGAAGCGTTTTTCATGCACAAGTATGGCACTGTACCATATCCAGTTTCACTCGCATCCACAAGACGAAAGACCACCTTTAAGCAATCACTTAATGGTAGCTTAATGGTGACTTAATGGTGGCTTAAAGAAGTTAATTCCTTTAAGCCACCATTAAGCTGCAACTTACAGGTGCTTAATGTCCAAACTTCATTAAGCTACCATTAAGCCACCATTAAGCTGAGCTTAATGGTGACTTAATGGTCAACCCTCATTAAACTTTTACGCATCTTATATAGAATCTTTGAACTAACTATTAGTTATTTTAATATCATTTACGCAAAATCTATTCCAACTCATAATTCTGTCTCGATCATAATTTCTACGAGTTTTTTTGTCAACATGCATAAACTTGATCACTGGGAACAAAGTAAGCTAATAGCCACAGGGGCTTGCTCGAGGTGTCTAATTTTTTCTTAAAATCATTTACAGTGATAATAAAACAAGACATCCTGTATCAGAACCGTATATTATTTTTTTTAAATAAATCATTATTACATGCGTTGTTTTTATTTTTAGTGTATATGATTTTTAAAAATAAATAATTATAACACAGCGTGAGCAAGTCCTTGTGAAATATCTTAAATTTACAATACCAAAAATCAATTTGTTCTTAAAATTATCTATATTCATGAACACAAAATATATATTACTTTTTAAACAACAAAATGGCATTTTTATTTCATGTGTTAAAAGAAACATTCCGCTACAGAATTCACAGGAATATAACTATATAATCTCATGAAAAAAAAAT
>PRKT01000681.1:151437-187367 GCA_003671525.1 Saccostrea glomerata
TTTTTTTCATTTTTTTTTTTTGCTTGTCAACCTTTTCAGGTAGGAAAAAAAATTTCTATGGTTGCCCCCCCCCCACTTTCAAAATCGATGCTACGTGCCTGATCATTGCAAAAGTAACTATCAATAGCTTTATAAAGCCCAAAAACTTGTAGAACTTTGAGTATAAAGTCTCTCATAGAGACGTAATTTGATGAGTGATTTTTGCATGCATTATTTTAAGAAGAGTTCAAAGAGATGCACCAAGGTGCGCTTAATTTTTGTACATACTGAGAAAATTATACCTTTAAGAAAAAAGTGTAGTAAAATAGCTAAATTAAGCTATACTGAATAGCTTAATAAAGCTATATAGCTATTTAAAGCTATATAGCTAAATCAAGAGGTTATACTGGACCTTTTAATTGGTATAATCTCGCTTCAGACAAATTTGTCGATTACTGATTGGATAAAAGCTAATCACGTGAGGCCCTGAAATTTTCCGTATTAGGTCTCCGTTTCCGTATTACGTCTCCGTCGAGACGTAATATAACCAGACGTCTCTGTCGAGACTGTAGCTCTACTGGTTTGTACTTATCAAAAACCATTGCACTATTTTATGTATCTTTGTGTAGTCTACTTGTGTGCCAACTTATTTTGAAATCAGAAAAAAACTGTAGAAGGAGTAGCGTTTTTAAGGAATTCCACAGAAAATTCTATTTTGAGTAACCATAGCAATACCGTTCATCGAAATCAAAAGCCATTGCACTATTCTATGTATCTTAGTGTAGTCTACTTGTGTGCCAAGTTATATTGAAATCAGACCAAAACTGTAGAAGGAGTAGCGTTTTAAAGGAATTTCACAGAAAATTCTATTTTTAGTAACCATGGCAACACCGTTCATCTAAATCAAAAACCGATGCACTATTCTATGTATCTAAGTGTAGTCAACTTGTGTGCCAAGTTATACTGAAATCAGACAAAAACTGTAGAAGGAGTAGCGTTTTTAAGGGATTTTACAGAAAATTCTATTTTTAGTAACCATGGCAACACCGTTCATCAAAATCAAAAACCGATGCACTATTCTATGTATCTAAGTGTAGTCTACTTGTGTGCCAAGTTATACTGAAATCAAACTAAAATTGTAGGAGGAGTAGCGTTTTGAAAAATTGTTTACAGACGGACAGACAGACAGACGGACGGACGCCGGACGCATTACTATCGCATAAGCTCTTCTGGTCTCTGACCAGTAGAGCTAAAAATCGGGCATGCGATTCCGTTCGAAGCGTTGTTGTTGTCAATTTATGATAACCTTCATCCTATCTCTTCTTACACAGAAATCAAATTATAGTTGTATAATATGTAGAACATTAAATGTTTTTAATAATTCTGCATATATTACCTTAATTGATTAATTTTTTTTAATCCGTGCTATTTTTTTAACATTGATTCAGAAGTGATTTTCTTTAAAATAAAAAAAATAAGATTTTAATTTCAAAGTGTACCTGGTGTTTTGAAAGACCACTTTCAAGTAACCCCTAGCTCCAGGAAGAAATACATGTACATTTCTGTGCAATCAATGCACAAACCTTCTATCATTTCTTTCTGACAAGAAGCAGGCGGATGCGGAGGAAAAGCTACGGAAAGTGAGGGTATCAGGGACCTACATCAGTAGAAATATCCCCACCCCCTGCTTCAACTAAGAAAGTTGTTAAGAGATTCTTCGAAAGCAAATTGAGGACCGTTGTCTGACACACACAGGTCTGGTACTGCTTGTAATCTCTCTTCATAAGTACTAATTCTCCGTTAAGAGATAATATGTCCCACAAATTTAACAAAGCTTTGAAAAAGAACACATTTCTTGGATTTAAGTTTTAGATATGTGTGACTTTTTAAGACAGTTGAAAACACATTCTAATTTCTCTAATGCTGGGTTAAACGTATTGTTGACAGAAACGGGAAAGAATGCGTTAACTCAAGAAATCATGAACTCTTTAACTGCCACACTATACTTATCCTTAGCTGATAAGAACTCAGGCTGCGTTCCAGCGCGTGTTTACTAGCTCACTACTAGAGATAAATTCCAGCTTTTCTAGAATGAAGACACAAAGCTGCAGTAGACGTTTAATGATGGTTATCTTTTTATCTATTCACATTTCTAAATAACATGTATTATAAAAAATGTTGAGACAATGTTCATCTATCAGATCTACATGTAGACTGAAATAGAATGAATTTCTCAATAAATTTTCAATAAAAAAATCAGAAATACATGCAATACAGCATGACAACAGGGATATTTGTATAGTTATACCTGATATGTGGCCTTGTTAGTCCAAACCCTTCATATCCAGTTGATGAGCTGTGGCAAATTCAGCAATAAACACATCCACATGTATCTAGTAACTGGGACTCAATTGCTATGGCAAACAGATATACATGTAGACTGAAATAGAAAGAAATGCTCAATAAATTTACAAAAAAAAATAATCAGAAATACATTAACTATGACAACAGGGAGATTTTTATAGTTATACCTGATATGTGGCCTTGTTTGTCAAATTCCTTCATATCCAGTTGATGAGCTGTGGCAAATTCAGCAATCAACACATACAACATATACACATGTATCCAGTTACTGGGACTCAATAGCTATGGCAAGCAGATCTACATGTAGACTTAAATAGAAAGATTTCTTGATAAATTTAAAAGGCAGAAGAAACATTATTAAAATACATTTAAATATTGTTTGAGGATTTACACTATACACTACTTATCTCAAACGTATATCCCTGTATGAAAAAATATTTATTGAATATTTTTTATTTGCCAAAATATACATCAAAACATATGAAGTGAACAGATTTCAAATCTATCTCTGCTCTTTTTATGGAATAGAGACCCCACGTCTAACTGAAGTGTAATGAACAAAGCAGAGATGTTAACAAACAGAGTCATATACAGAAACAAGGTTATTAGATACTGCAGTGATGGTCCATGAATGAAACATGAATGAATATATCCACATCCTCTAAATATTTAAAAAAAAATTAACAAATACTGAAAAAAAATGGTAAATTCACATCATTTGCATAATTTTATTATAGATTCCATGTCCACTTGTGTCCCATGTACGGTCTTCCTGAAGGATAAAGGTACAAGTTCATCACTAGAGACAATACACATTCCGGCATTATCTCTCAGAATGTCCACACTGTGTTGTCAATCTCGCTGCCACCTTGATTTAGTTTTCCCGCTTTCTTGGCAATGTATAGCGGATGATTCCATGCGTATTTTCTTGACGTCATTGACCAAAACTTTTTATATTTGGATTTATTGATCGCGGAATTCCGGTCATAGGGTGTTGTTCTATTTCCAAGCCTGTAAGTGGTCACGCATGGATGGCAAAAACAATGCCTGCATTCCTTTTCTTTGACCTGTGGTATTACATCATCTCCATGTCCAGGGTAACCGCCCGCTGCCTGCTGCTCCTTATTCTGGCCAGGATTTTCCCATTATGAAAACAATAAATAAATAAATAAAATAAATATTGATATAAAAAATAAATATATATATAACTATCACTGCAGTGTGTACCATGACTATACGAAGAAAAAACTAACATGATCATGTTAAAACATAAGCAGAGCAAATGTGATAATTTTATTTGCTTTTTCAAATTATAATGAATTTTCAATGATTTCATTAAGCTTGATATTTTGCAAAAAATTAATAATAAAAAAAAACCCAAACAAACGGTACAAAAATCTGTTAGATTATTCATGTTTAGGAGTAGTACTATGACAAGATAGTACATCAAGAAATCATGATTTCTTGCAAGGCTATCAAATATTTTTTTAACCTTTATGTTAGTGCATTATGAAATTTTTTTTCTAACACTTAGAAAAATTGGTTAAAAACATTAATTTTTAGACCAGAAGAATATTGAATTTCCTTTATTTGTCTTTCAACGTTCCCCATCCTCCCTCATGATAAACTTTTGGCAGCCTTGTGCAGGCCTCATGGAGGGCAACTCCATCACTCGTCTCTTCTTCACCAGACGTAGGTACTGAGGGGAAAGTTTGGATTTGTGAGAAACTTTTAAATTGTTTTTAACTATTTGAAACACTTAATTACTTGAAACTTAATTAATTAATGCATAAAATGACTATCAAAAGCATATTTCATAGTATCTCGTGTATTGTAATAAATTGTTCAACATTTTTAACAAATACATACAAACAATAATTATTACATGTAGTCATTATGATACGCAATATTTCATCACTCATTCACTGCAGAGTCTACACATGCAATTTTAAACCGCGAGTCTTACGATCACTTTAGTCTACAAAGTCGAACACATCACTTGGACACTGCTGATTGATTTCGGGTAGAACGATGGACGCAGTATTACTTTGAGAGTCCTTTTTCACATGTTTGTCGTTTCGTCTAAGGCAATCGTTGATTTTTGTTACGATTCGATCTCCCAATGCGTCCTCTGATTTGAACTCCGGGAAAAAGAAGCACACCTATCGTCTGATTACCTGCTTTCTTACCGGGTCCAACTCTTTCTTGGTGCGTTTTCCTCCCCAGTACCAGCTGTAATCGAATCGAACCTGGCCCTCACCAAAAAAATCTGGGAAAAGCTTTCTAGTTAAGTTTAAGGCAAAATTTCCGGAGTTCCTGGACTCGCTGAGAGTCCAGAGGATGGCTCAATGGGAATTGCTGGTGTCAACGCCTGAGGATCTAACGCATCTTGTACAGGAGAATTGTCGTTTGAAACCGTTTCAGATGGAGTGTCTGGAGCAGTTGGATTCTCGGGTTATGCAGGAGGCAAACCGACGAAAAGAATAGTCATTAGTGGCCCTAGGCTTTCCTGTCTTTATATATACTCACCGTCAATAGAAACGCAACACCCTAATTTTATGTTGAATATTATATACGGGTATAACATCTTTCTTTATCGGATGTGATGCCTATATTTCACGACCTGAAACTGCAGATTATTACTTTGTACAAAGAAAGTTATACTGTGGCTCGAGAGTTGTTGGAAATAGGACACATCGTGAGTAGGGACTCGATATTTTACTGAATTCACAAGTACAGCATAGGACTTTTTGGTGAAGTTTGTGATATAGAAACTCAAGTGTTAGCCAAAGAGACACCGATTTAACCAGAGACTGTTTTGATAAAGATGCCACATTATCCAGCAGAGACATCAATCGAATGTTAAAGGAGGATAGAGTTACTTTCAGCTTAACCACCACCAAATGGGCCATTAAATTGCCTCGAGTGGGTTTTAGTGAGGGATGCCATGTTTCCTTATGTGATTGACTGATAGCCAACAACGATTTATTGGACGATGTGGTATTTTCTGACGAGTGTTCAGTACAATTACACCAGAACAAAGTTTGTAGCTACCGACCTAAAGACTCATGTGCGCCAGTGTTGCCAAAACCAAAACATTCCTTAAAAATCCACGTTTGAGCCGCGATAAGCAAGAGAGGTGCATCTGGGTTAAAGCTGTTTGAGGTAATAATGGACTCCGCTTTCTATGCAGAGAACATCTTATAGGACACGTTGTTACCCTTCATCAGAGAGAAATTTGGTGAGGATGTCCATAAATTCCAACAAGATAATGACCCTAAGCACACGTAAAAGCTGACCAAGAAGTTCATTAGGGCCCCGCAAGAATTTGCGGGTGCCCTATAGTAATCACTCTGTCCGTCCGTCTGTCTGTCCGTCTGTCACTCTTCCGTCCACAAATTTTCTTTTTTTGTCTAGTAACTTTTTTTATGGTTGCCCAATCAAGTTCAAATTTGGTATGGTAGTTCAGTAGGCAGAAATACATATTTTGATGCTAAGTTTGGTTCTCTATGTCTTCCGGTTTGGAGCTGGGGTGGTTGGGTAGATTCCTTAACTATGCATAAGAATGAATGGGCAACTTTTTTTATGGTTGCCCAATCAAGTACAAATTTATTATGGTAGTTCAGTAGGCAGAAATACATATTTTGATGCTAAGTTTGGCTCTCTATGTCCCCTGGTTTGGAGCTGGGGTGGTGGGGTAGATTCCTTAACTTTATATACAAAAGCATTGGCAAAGAGAGATAACTGCTGAAGATGTTCCCATTGTAAACTGAATGCTGCTATGAGTCCCTTGGGATTAATTAGCTTTCCTCCTGAAGAAAATCCAGAGCATTATCTTTATCTGTCAAATTGAGATGAATTACCACCTCTGTCTGCAAATGAAGTTTGTTTTGAAGTTAAGTCAATTTGGAATGCTATAAACACTCTGAAATGTGGATTTAGATATAAATTTTTATATTTTATTTTTGTTAAATAGTTATGATTTCATTGAATTCTAATAACAAGAAATAGATTTAAGAAGATTTTTTGATTTACTTTTTCACTTTATGTTAATTCAAGAATATTATTAATTTTTAGGATAGTTGTATAAAACCCCCATTCTATCATTAATACTGAAAAAGTTCTTATTGTAACTTTAGAAGAAAATGATGAGAAAGGTACAATTAATCCCTTGGGATTAATTATCTAGCCTGCTGCAGAAAATTTAGTAGGCTTTTCTTTATCTGTCACTTTAAGATTAATGAAAACCTTTGTCTGCAACTGCTGTTTGTTTTGAAGTTATGGTCAAGCCTTCATGATATTTGCATTCATTGAAGGCTGGCATTTTATATAACAGAAGTTTCATTATTGTTTAAATATATACATTCAATGTTAAGCTGTTCTTTACTGCCTAATGTAAGTACAAGGATATTATTTACAGGTTTTTGAATATTCAGGAATTATCTTGAAATTTTAAGAATGCAGTTGCTGTTGCTTGTTCTTCGTACATCTTTTAATTATTATTTAAGCTGCACCCTTATAATTCTACCCCATGGCGGGGCCCTTCCTGACTGGTCAGTTTTCTAGTGGTAGATAAGAACGTCAATTGGTGAATGACCTGAATGTGTTCAAGGTTGTCCCTGTATGTGTCTTGATGCAAGGCAATGCAACAAGTGACATTCTTGGTAAACTGTTTACAGAGAGATCGCGGGACAAGAGTTGTGTATATTTCAACGACCAACTAAAGACAGACCCTAAAGTTCGAGCAAAGGCAAACGCTCTTATTCTGTGACTGTGACAACAGATCTTCGTGTGTTGTTCTAGATATCCTTAATACGTGATTATGACAACACATCTTTTGTGTTGTTAAACATCGAGTGAAATTTACACTTAATTTTATGAAGTGATAAACAAGAGGCCCATGGGCCTTATAGGTCACTTGAGCATTATGCAACAACTTTCCAGTGATTTAATTTCATTCATGTTTTAAGCCAGAGGCTATGGCGTTCACAATTTAGAAAGAGGCACCATTGATCATCATATCAATACACCTAGCAGTTGCTTAATTTGTTTACTTAGTCCCCATAGGCAGGGTAGGGGAACAAAAAGTGCATTTCAAGTAATCAGTTATATTCAGCAATAATTAGTAATGCCCCTATCACAGATGAACCCCTGACCCTTAGGCCTAGATCAACACATTGCACAATTTTTGAAAAGGCACCCTTGCTTTTCAAAAATACAGAAGCCAAGATACAACAAGATGATGTATTAGGAGAAACAGAACTTGTCCATCCCTTAAATCTTGTCGTCAGAAGGCAATGATCAATCAAGTAGAGAACAAGTTAGGAAACTACAAGAAGATCACTCTGACAAGGGAGACAACTCCTCAGAGTCAATTGTTCCTAGTCATTTTTCACAATTATATAACAGAGCAATTCAAGATAAAACTCTTGGAGTATGCAAAGAAATTGCAAATTTACGTTTTAATTGATTGGTTGATAGAATTTGACCTCTGAAATGACCTCTATGGGATATTGTGTGTTAGTGAATACTGAGTAGTGTAATGGGTATGTGAGTGAATCTAACATCTTATTTTAATTAAGTCAGATAACACAATCCTCAAACATATGTTATCTCTTGGTAATATCTCAAAAGATCCGAATATTTTTGATGTACTGACAACTTGAACTTTTGTGTATCCGTAAATTTTCATTGTATATTAGCATTGATCCCAGTGAATAAAATTGATTCCTTGGTAAAAATCAAACTAAACAGTGAAAAGAACTTATTGTCATGTTAATATCATGTTTATTATAGTATAACAAAATAAACCTTGATAAACAAATTATGTATAAAAGATATACAAGCAACATTTACCAAATGATAAAATATAATTATAACATTTATGTGAGTGTCTCACATGGCCTGAACTTGTCTGTTGTGATATTTTGAGTCATAATGGTAAAATTCAGTTAAAAACCAGAAGTCTCTTTCGAGACTGTAGCTCTACTGGTTTGTACTTATAATAAAGGATGAGAACAGAAGCCATTGCCATCAGACCAAAATTGTAGGAGGAGTAGCGATTTAAAGGAATTTCGCAGAAAATTGTATTTTTAGTAACCATGGCAACCCATTCATCGAAATGAAAACCTAATGCACTAATTTATGTATCTTAGTGTAGTCTACTTGTGTGCTAAGTTATATTGAAGTCAGACCAAAACTGTAGGAGTAACGTTTTAAAGGAATTTCAAAGAAAATTCGATTTCTAGTAACCATGGCATCACCGTTCACTGAAATCAAAACTGATGCACAATTTTATGTATCTTAGTGTAGTCTACTTGTGTGCAAAGTTATATTGAAATCAGACCAAAACCGTAGGAGGAGTGATTTTAGATGAATTTCAGAGAAAATTCTATTTTTAGTAACCATGGCAACACCGTTCATCGAAATCAAAATCGTTTGCACTATTCTATGTATCTTAGTGTAGTCTACTTGTGTGCCAAGTAATATTGAAATCAGATCAAAATTGTAAGAGGAGTAGCGTTTCAAAGGAATTTCACAGAAAATTCTGTTTTAAGTAACCATGGCAACAACGTTCAACAAAATCAAAAACCGATGCAATTTTTTATGTATCTTAGTGTAGTCTACTTGTGTGCCAGGTTATATTAAAATCAGATCAAAACTGTAGAAAGAGTAGCGTTTTAAAGGAATTTAGCAGAAAATTCTATTTTTAGTAACCATGCCAACCCCGTTCATCGAAATCAAAAACCAATGCACTATTTTATGTATCTTAGTGTAGTCTACATGTGTGCCAATTTATATTAAAATTAGACCAAAACTGTAGGAGGAGTAGCATTTTGAAAAATTGTTTACAGACAGACGGACGGACGACGGAACCTTACTATCGCATAAGCTCTTCTGGTCTCTGACCAGTAGAGCTAAAAACACATTAGCAATGGTTAAAACTGTAGAGACCATTGTTGATTGACTTCACTGCCTTGTGGAGTGCCACTTTGCTTCATGTCTGGTAGACATCAACAAAGGCATGTTCACAAGTTTCTCTCCTTTAAATGGGGATTTTTTAAATTTCCGAAGGAAAATTCCACCGTTTATACTGTTGGCCTTCAGGGACTGAGGGATGCTGTCTTTTACAAAGAAGTGGTATCTTCCATTTGGAGTATTATTTGGTCCATCGATCTCCATCATTCTGGTCCCAGGCTCACATTCCACCTCAAAGAGATCACTTGTTGACCTTCGGGGTTGGCAAGGAGTAATTGGTTGATACAGCGGAGAGCAAGGAGTTGTTGGTCGATGCTGTGGATGGCCGGCAGGTGTTGGTCGATGCAGTGGATGGCAAGGAGTTGCTGGTCAATACAGTGGTTGGCAAGGAGTTGTTGGTCAATGCAGTGTATGGCGATGAGTAACTGTTGATAGATTTTGCACTCATATCTTCGAGAATGTCCTGTTTTTAAACAAAAAAGTTGTCTTCTAAATAATCTGTTAGAGCTGGTAAGACTTGTCAGTGTCTTGCAGGTTGTCACAAGATTGAACAGAGCCTGAGCGTTGACTGAGGCCTGAAAATCATTAAAGTAAGGTACAGCTGTGGAAAAGGCTGGTGTACAAGGAGTCCCCTGCCAGATGCCACAGTCTGCTCCTAAGGAGGATAGCTGAGCGTTGTTTAAGGTCTGTGTTCCGCTAAATCCCGGAGGATTGGACAGAGCCAATTAAGCTTAAAGTTCCACCGATCGAAGAACAACTGGATTCCCTTCTCACGTTTCTGAGCTTCCTGGTCCCATGTAATCTATCATTCGGTCAGTGGGTTTATGTACTCGTTCAGACTTCCTCTGTTCCACAAGTAAAGTGTCTTTGTTTGTCGTTTGTTGTGTCTCATTATTCACCAGTTCGTTGTGTTCGTTATTCTTCGTTGTATCATACTTTTCGTTGAATGTTGTACCATTAGCTGTATCTGTAACGTCAGGCGCTGTACAATCCAGGGTCGTTTTGCCATCAACCTTTGACATCTTGATGTGGCTGAAGTTCTTACTGTTAGTGGCTTAGTCAAACAGGTGAAATCTCATATACTGGTGATGTCTTTATTGATTCATGATGGTAACATCAACGTAAGAACTGTAAAACAAATACAAAATTTATCAGTAATTATTAACAAGAAAATCTAAATTACATTAACCCCCTTCCTCGCAGTCACGCATTTTAACGCAGATACCATTTCCTATTTCTAATGCAAAATCAAGAACATACCGTTTCCCCTTAATCACGCATTTTCTACGCACTTTAAAATTTTATTTAATATTGAATTTAATGCCAATTTCATTATATTTTATACTTACAAAAATCTCATTAAATTAGAAAAGTTATATTTGTATTAAATTTGTACGTCATAATATTACTTAAGCTCAATTTAAGAGAAACGTGTACCACGCTATAAGGTGCGTGCGGGGAAATGGTAAATTTCTTTTTCTATGACGTGAACATTAAGTGTATGTTGCATTACAGTTCAGTAAGTTGTGAAGAGTGAAGTACACAAACATGCACTAAGATAACCCTTTGGTGTACATACATGTGAAGACTAGAATATTCAATAATATCAGCCATTGACTAGTAATATGTAATATGGATAACAAATGCTCATATATTTAATTCACTACTCAATCTCAATAAGACTATTACCAGTGACAATCAGAAAATACAACTGTGCTACTTCACTTAAAGCATGTAAACAAACTTGGCGCTTTACCATACATTACAGTACAAAGAGGAGTAACTCAAGTAAATCGTGACACAAAAATTCCATGTGCACAACAAATAATCTCACAAGTGGTAATTTACATAATAAATCAGTTCTATTGAATCATTTTATTGGTATGATATATAAAATAAAAACTGGCTATGGGACTAATAATTATCAATCAAAATTTCACTACAAGTGGGTCAAAATGGCGCCATCTATAAAAGCACACTAGCCATGCTTGTACAAAAAATGATGAACATACAGAGTAATCCTTATATCTATCCTAAATCAGAAACATTAACTAACAAGATCAGGGACGTTAAACGTTACTATGAGATGACTATAAGATGTATACATAATTGCTAATTACCTTGTTCTCTAGACCAAGTCGCTAAAGTTTTATCGTTCTTTCGTTCACATTAATTGCAAGCGCTCTCGAGCGCTAGCAACTACGTTAGTACAAATTCCTTGAATACGCATGCTCGGCCGCCATGGTCGTGCATTCTGGGAAAACTGCAATCGGCAATCCGTGGCTTACTCCGCTTCGCTCCATTCGTTATGTGCGAGGTACGAGTCATCCGAGGAATTCCGAGTGGGAAAACTGTGGTGGCAGAGGATAGTTTTTTTTGCAATCAAAACGTTTGACTGACGGTTTACCTAATATTGAGCTGCTTTAAAAGTGTGCATTGAAAAATTTTAAATTCCCTCTACATGTAATAATAGTATGATGTTGTCCCTTGAGAAATTTGAAGCTTTTAGGAATAAAACATGTACAACTTACACAATGGCCCAGGGACAATCTCAATATTTCATGTGAATCAAGCCTATTTTCACTATTTCACCGCAGCCGCATCTGCTTCCAGGCCCGTCCTCATGACCTAAGCTACAACACAAATTGCAGAATAACATTTGTACATACCAATGAACAGCAAGAGATATGGACTCAACCACCTCGTTTTTAAGCTACAATTCATCCTGTGAACCCACCCCGCTTTTTAATACCGGTAGAGCGAGTTTTGAGCTTAGTTTCGTATTTCTAGTCCATATTCCATACACAGTAGTAGTGACACTAAAGTGGGTCATATTTCAATAAAATATACAAGGCCACCAATACCCTCCAAATGCACCCATGGAATTTTCTAGCCATAAAATTACCTATAATATGCATTCAAACCTCAGGTTTCTCTATTTTTTGATTTTTGCTGACGGAAAAGCCCGATTCATTATCTGATTGTTCTAAACAATGACAAGGGAGGTTGTTTTTGGGTTTTTTTTTTACATCTAAGCACAATCAAAGATAGATTCTAATTTCCGATTGGTCAATTCAGCCAATCCTACAAATTCCAGGAATTTACACTAAAAATAACGAATAAATCCACTATAGTGTTTAAAAAATTCTGATGTGTATGGCTTTTAACCTAACATATCTTGACAAAGATGACCCAAAGGACCAATTAAGCTACTTCACATGCGTTCTTTACACGACATACACTTTGAGTTATTTTCTATATTCCTTTCAGCTCCCATGTATTTTCTTTGCTACATTGCCAATAAATTCTCTTCTTTAAATCAGCTCATACATGTATGCCATGTCTCAATCGGCATCTTCTTCATATTATATAGAGCCCCCCCCCCCCTCTCCAGTAAAGGTCATATATGTTCCGTTGCGCCAAAACTCCAATAGGGCACCCCCCTTATTTCTTAACCTTTATATCTACAAAATACGCCTCACAGAACAATTATAACTTTATCACTCTCCAGCCTTGATAAAAATTAAAGACTTCAGCAAAATAAATCACTTGATCACGGATCTTTCTTTCTGTGTTTCAAAATTGCTACGGCGCTAGCTCACCTATCTTTTTAAAAGATAAATTTGTTGGATGTACAAGGATGCTGGGCGGAAATTACGTAATACACAAATAGTTGCAGACCCAAAGATAAGAAATTACCCATCCGGAATAATTACCAAAAATTTTTAAACACATGTAATAAACAGAATTACAAATAAAATTAACGTCGTAAACGATTTTAGTAAAAACAATTATGACATTATCATTTATTTTATCATCAAATTTAATACTATTTTGTTAAAGCGGCAATACGACTGCAAATCGTGTGCTTTTTCATTCAAATTTACACAATATATCATTCAGGAATAAGGTAAAAAGTTGAGAAAAATAAATACTCTCTCCTTATACAAAATTAACGTAAATTGAATCTGCCGGAAAATCGAGGGTCGTACAACTTAGACCTGTTTACTTGTACCACGTGATTTCTAAATGGCACGTGCATACAATGTAGGGTTTACAGTTATAATAGAATATTAGTTAAAAGCAATTCTCAGAATCAAAATATCTTAACTCTCCGGTAAATTAATAATAGTTAACATTTTAGTCTGCATTCAGACGAATTTAACATGATTAAGTACAAATGTTGACGCTTTATGTATTGGGGTGCAGGAAAGGAAAATCCACCCAATCATACTTCATCCGGCAAAATGTCAAACAAAATATCTTTCTGCAGTTCCAATACAATTTGCACTTCTAATGGCAATAATTTTTGTATTTTTATGTTGAGTTTACACTGATCTTTTTTCTTTGAAAGCTATGGAGATACGAGAAATGATAGCATGTATCAACAAACCTGTAGGAAAGTTATTTTCTAATTTCAATCCCTAATTTTGTTTTTTTTTTCATTTTGTTCGACTTCGTCAATGTAGCAGGCCTATCGGGATTCCCTCTCTTACCATGCTGTTTTGTTTATAAAAACTATACGCATGCGTCATGTGCCTGTATAGCATGGAATGTGGAACCTCGAACGCGTTGCGATGTATATATTTATGTACTATAAATAATTATTAATTTTAATGAAATAATCAGAATTATTTACTTATAAAATTTGTAATTTTCGGAAAGTGTATACATTTATAAGTATGAAAAAAAATTCCAAATCCTATAGGAAAATTTTAACAAGTCTGCTTTTGAAGAGATGCGTGATATTGCCACTTTAAAAGGCCGCATGGGGGTAGAAGGAGCAAGAGATAATATTTGGACAAACTGCATTTAACGAGATGCAGTCATTTATCTTCTCCTGAAAGATTTTAGATTTTTCAACATACCTTGTTGTCTTTTCAGACGACCCCCCTCCCCCTGCCACCAGGATTTGAAATGCATCTTCGGTTAACCTGCTTGTTTTCTCCGGCGCCATTAACACCATGTTCTTTAATGTGTGTTCCTCTGATATACACTGCAAGTCAATAATTGAATTTATTCAGCATAGATAAAAAAAAAGTTCAGAGAAAATGTGCCTTTTAAAATAGTATGAATAGGATTAATAGTTCGAGAAAGGAAGATTCTTTCGTCACAGCACATTTGGAGACAGGAAATTACGTACTGTTTAAGACAACTTACACAACAAAAAATTAATTTGCAAAAAATCTAATCTCTCTCTAAGTTCTTGATCTCTCGAAGTGTACTCCCGGTCCCGTTTTTTCCTCTATACAACGTTGCAAATTAATCCTGATCTCTCGAAGTTCTCTCAAACCAAAACCTGGGTCCCGTTACATATATTTCATTGAATTTTACTCTCTGAATACCGATTAAGAAATCTGGTGAACATTGGTGAAGGACCTGATCAAGAATAGTTGCTATATTCGGGTTTCGTGCAATAATGAAATAGGAACAAATTTATATTGAATCTTTAGGAATTCGTTTTATTTATTCGAAATACAATCATTATAGTTTATATCAAGCAAATTACTTGTAAAATACAATCGAAAACGCACAATGACATTATGTACATATACTTTCGGTATCTTTAAAAATAGAACTTCAATGATCGGATTGAAATTCCAGATTTTATTTACTTTCCTGATCTCTCGAACTTCTCTCGCTGTCCCTTCATGTTCATCATGTTAGTGATGTACTGTAAAAATAAAAATTAGTGAAACTGAGCTCAATATTGCACAGCACATAGTTAAACAAGATATGACCATGAGAAAACCGTGTCATGTGTTTCCATTTCTCGAGTACGGGAAAACCCAACTACGTCGTCAAACATTTGCGAAATAAGAGTAAAGACATACATGTACCTACAAAATATTTCCGTTAACAACAATATAAATATATTTTTTGTGTTCTCATATTCAAAAATACCCCTGATCATGACCCGTTCTTAAGATATCATACTACCCATATTTCACTGTGTATTATCTTACTGCACTTAGACTACCACTATGACGTCAACACCGCGTTGGACGCGCAGTGTATGGAAACAGAAGATTGGATCAATTTTGTTCGCAATTTGATAATATTTGCAAGAAAATATGAATGTGTTAAATATTCTTTTTCAAGATGATGAACGCTAGCAAAAAGTCAATTTTTTACAGGAACTGTGGTTTCAATTTTGTTTTGTACATGTTTAATCAGATATCATGACGCAATTAAATTGAGTAATGTGACCATACATCCTTCGTCCCCTAATTTTTTTCTTAAATTGATTTCTCAACTCTGTAAATTTAGATAAACCATTTATTGCAAAGCAGCTGGATTTGTCCTTATGCCGTCCATGGCCAAGCATGTATCCATCTCATTCTGAAAATTAATATATTTAAGGAGGACCTCTACGACGTCACAACATGTCTGACATTTTGATCCAAATTATACCGATAATGGTGTGAACAAATTCACTATACACCGCCAATTGAAACTTTTTAGGTCACCTGAGAAAATTAAGATAGAGTTGCACCTAACTCCTAGACGCTTCCTATATCAGCTGCCCAGTTGACCTCCCCTCCAACCCTACAATCACCTTGGCCAACTCTCCAATATATTGGGGGTGACCAAGGTCTCAACCCCGGGGTGAAAGTATGGGGGCATCAGATTCTAAAAGAATTTCCCCTTCCCTCAAAACCGTTACCTGGTCTGGGTGGAATGTGGCTGCAAGTTTGGTAAGACCAAAGTACAGCCTGGGATACTGGCTTCTCCAGGCTCTGTACTCTGGCAACCCCCCAGAGAAACAGTGAAGGTGAATCCTTTGCAAGTGGGATATCCCAGCTTCCGTCCGGGACTCCTTAGGGACGGTCCCTAAGGAGTCCCCCTTGGAACCTCGCAAATGGAGGACCAAGGGTACTTCTTCATGCGCATGTTGCAGAGCCCATCTGAAAGTTGACATCTGCAGTGATCTCTATTTCAGAGAGGCCCGTTCAAAATCTAGGCCCACCTCCCCAAGAGCACCCATCCTTGGGTTTTTGATTCAATAGTCTTTAGGCACACACATGAATAAAGTCTTTAATAAATATAAATGTCAGTGGGTCACTCTCTTGGTATCCACATCTGAGGACTTCAGGCCTACTTTCCTCTCTTCACATAAGTGGACAGTGTGGAACGCCAAATTAACATATATTCAAATATTTGTACCTATCTTCAATGAATTGTACCTATCTTCAATTCAATTGAAGATAGGTATAATTGAATTAAAGATAGGTACAATTGAATTAAAGATAGGTGTAAATAATTGTACCTATCTCTAAATAATTATACCTAGGTACAAATGAATTATACCTATCTTCAATTCAATTAAAGATAGGTTCAACTGAATTATACCTGTCTTTAATTCATTTGAAGATAGGTATAATTCATTTAAAGATAGGTACAACTGATTTGAAGATAGGTTCAATTAAGACATATCTACAAAGGATTTTAAGATAGGTACAATTCAATTATACCTAGGTTCAATTCGTTGTTGTATTGTTGAAAATAATCAACGCTCCCTTGAAGACACTATACAATATCAACATGGAGGGAAACCTGGGAAGCACTGACAACGAAAAAAGAAATAAAGGTAAATTCAATATGTTCAAAAGGCATCATTTACTTTTGAAAATATACATGTATATCAATACATGTAAGTGAGCCAAAACCATATACATGTACATGTATACCCGAATACCCAAAAGTGACGGAGATAGGGTAGTAGTGACGTAGTCAGGGTGAAGATAACATATCAATGAAAAACTGGCTTTATTTTTTCCCATAATAATGTATGATTGAGTTTATAATCATTCTATTTCAATCAATAGCTATTATTTTGAGTTTATTGGTTTGTTTTTAGGCCCAATCTTTCCAAAAGGGGACAAAATTATATTGCCTTTCTTTATCATCCCGATCCCGATTTTATTTTTAAATCACCTTTCTTCATTTTTTTTTATTATAAATTTAAAATGTGTGAAGGAGTAATGTCATCTCAGATTTTTCTTTTATAGATCTTTAAGACATCCCTTTTACACTAGGGTTTCAGCATTGAAAAACCAGTATAAGCTCTTAATTATTTATTAAGATTTGTTTTGCATTTTTCAGAGAAAGGTTTTTTTTTTGCAAATTAGGTGTTTTATGGTTGAACATAATATGAATATTCATTAAAATATGTAAACAAGGCCCAGATAGACATTTTAATTTTAAATGTACACTTACTTATGAAAATAAAACACACTATTCATGCTATTTGTGAATTAATGTTTTTAAACCAATGGTTAAAATCTTCTTAAAACGAGTTTCAACTAGGGAGATTACATGCTTGTTTATCATATTTGAAGAACAAATTGAAATAAAATCTCCACAATTTAGGAAAAGTATATATTTTTTAAAATATTTAAACCATTCCCGAACAAAATTAAACCTTCATCAAAATTAACACAAAATGAATTCTCTACAATTTCACAATTTCATTTAAAAGTTATATGATATACTACATCTAGCATGATCTCTCTAGTTTTGACCAAATTTATGAAGATCTAAAGGTGTAAAAACATTCACTTTTTATTTTCACAAATTATTTTTAGTAAGAAAAATGTTAATTCTCTATTTCACTTTTTTTTTAACATTCATATGATGCATTTAATAAAAGCAGATTTTTTTTAGATTTTAAATAATCTTCTATTTTCTATGAAAAAAATCATATATTAAATAATTAAGACCTTATACATGTATCGTACGTCATTTAAGTGCTGAAACCTTAACTCCATAAGAACATTTTAAAGATCTATGAAATAGAATTTGGATGTGGCATTCCTCCTAATACATGTAGTAACACTAGGACCCATATTTGGATGCTAGAATAGTATATACTGTATATCTTTTACAACTGTATATAAATGATAAAAAGACTAATTTTCCCATGAAAAATTAATCATCATTTATCTTGCTTTTTTTTTCTTTTTTAAAAGTGTTTTATTCACAATTACTTTTAAGAGTAATGAATGAAAAGGTCATCTTCATGGGTTTTTTTGTTATCTAAATGTATCAGTACCAACTGGACATGAAGAAAATTTATTTTCTTATATAGCTACACTTTGAACTACAAAACACTTTCTAATAATTTATTCTCTAGTTGGGAGGCCTGCATTGGATATCACACGAGAAAATCTTGTCGTCTTGCAAAGGAAGGGCTTCACAGCAAAAGAAATGGCTAAAAATTGTGGATGTTCTCAATCCTTAATTTACACCAAGCTACAAACTTTTGGATTGCAACAGATAAAAAAATGTTCAAGTATATCACATGATGAATTGTTGGAAGTTGTTTCCAGAATACATAAAGACTTTCCAGCTACTGGTGAAAAAGTAAAAATAAAGTATACAGAATATACTGGAAGTAAAATATAATTAAATGCAACATATCTGCATTGTATATACATGTATTATAACAAAAGTTAACTTGGCAAACCCATCCCTCACACTTGAAGGCTTTATACATCTACATGTATCTACTATTGTAATGTTGGTTCCTGACCTGTATGGCAAGACACAAACAGGACTTTATTGATAAGTTATGGTGGCTTTAGAAATAATACTCTTTTTTTTTATTCAGATGATGCACGGATACCTTCTTGCTGAATGAATTTATGTACAGAGGAAAAGAGTTCGTGAGACCCTTTCATCTTTAACAGATAGAATCGAAAAGAAGAAACCCATATCCAGAAGGGTATACAAAGAGCCAACTCCCAATAGTTTATGGCACATGGATGGTCATATGAAATTAGCCAGGTCCTAATGTCCTGATTTAATGGGATTTACATGTAATGTCTAACAAGCATGGCCTTACTATTTTACTTGTTTGTTTCTTACTCTCAGACCATACAATGGTATTTGAGAACATAATAACATATATACAAAATAAAAAGTCATGTAAAGAAGAGTAGTGTCAAATAAAATAACTACAGAAAGCAGGCCAATATCTTTTTAGCAAACAAAGAAAGCTTAAGGTCATATGCAACGTAGTTTGAACTTTTTTGGGTTCTTCTCTTGGAGTTGAAGAGTTCCACATAAAGAAGGACCCGTGTGCAATATTTTTAATGATTATCCATGGATTAGTACATCTCTTCTAAAACAAATTTTGATGAAAAAAAATCTGGAATTTATGTTTTGTAATTTTTGTACATTTTTATTTGAATAATGCAATTTTTTTTTCCAAATTCGAACCGGTCACGGTAGCCTAGTGGTAGAGCGTTCGCTTCGTGATCGGGAGGCCCGGGTTCGATTCTCGATCGCGGCGCCGCGTCATACCTAAGACGTAAACATAGGTAGTGACTGTTCCTTCGCCAAGCGCTCGGCACTAGAAGTGAAAGTCACGAGTCTTTCGGATATGACCTTAAAAACGTAGGTCCCGTGTCACGGTAGGCGTTGGAAGGATAAAGAACCCTCACTGCTCAATGGCCCTGAGTGCCGAGTATAGGTCTAAATTTGAAGCCCTTCACCGGCATCGGTGACGTCTCCATATGAGTGAAAAATTCTCAAGAGGGACGTTAAACAATATACAATCAATCAATCAATCCAAATTCGATATCTTTTCAAAACCCCTGGTAACACATGCTGATTTTTTGTCAAAGAACATGTTATGATATTATTAGTTTAAATTTAGAATATCTTGGAAAATTATCAGTGGGTAAGGTACGTTGCGTATGTCCTTAACAGAGAGTCTACATTTGTAATGGACATAATTTTCTCAAACTTATAAGTGTTTACATGAGAACAATACTTCTTATCAATAAGTTTTTCACATAAGAGAAATTCCATTACATAAGTAAAATCATCACCCAAAGTATTATTGTTACGTTAATTACATATCAGCATTAGTTCGTCTACCAACTTCAACTTGAAGTTTGTAGTTACAAGTTCTAAATTCATTAATACAATTGTAAAGTCTTCTGGGAGTTTATTTAAGGTTTGACGACACAATCCTAAATAATATATAAATTTTACTAAGAATTTGTCATTGAAGTATAGCTAGTTACACAAGTTTTTTATCTAACAGCATATGAACTTTGATGAAAATATCTTACATAGTTTCTCTGAAACTCTGCACTAAACAGAGCTTAACGCAAAGTGTGACAGAATGACAGAAGACGGACATGACGAAAACTACGAGGGTTGATCCAAAAGTAATGTCACTGTGTCCATATCTTTAATATTTGGCGTCGCATCATCAAATATTATGCACCAAAAGATGCAGAAGAAGAAATCTAATCAGAATTGAAAATTTCATTTAATAATGTTTAATTGAATTCATTTTATAGACGTTTAAAACATTAAACATAGGGGGTGTCGCCGCGTCAAAACTAAACGTCACGTTTTTATGAGTACATTGTTAGAACATACAGACAAACACATTAAAAAAGCATTTAAGGGGACGAAGGATGTATGGTCACGTGACTCAATTGATTTACGTCATAATCTCTGATAAAATATGTACAAAACGAGATTGAAACCACAGTACTTGTATAATTTTTTGACTGTTTGTTTGCGTTCACCATCTAGTATAAAAATATCTGAAAACATTCAAAATTTCTTGCAAATATTATTAATTTACGGAATATATTAATCCACTCTGCCGTTTCCCTTCACTGCGCGTCCAGCGCGTCGTTGACGTCATAGTTGATTTCTTATCTCAGAAATAAGTCTATAAACCTATTGATATGTCTGCTTTATAGTATGTGAGACATACTAAATAAGATTTATACAAGATATGAAACAAATTAAATGACAGGTATTTTTTCAGCTAAAGGTCCTTCATCCCTTTAAAAAAGCGTTTAATCGCCCAATATTTTTAAAGAGGACAAAATTGACGACAATTTCTAGTCTTTATTTTAAAATAAAATGGCGACATTGTTTTTTTTTTATCATAAACATTGTTGTTTTTATCTGATGTATTGAAGAAAGTAAATGTCGAAAAGGAATAAATCGCCGACCTGAGTTATAATGCGTTTTTCCTATATTATCCGGAAATCGCCAGGAGAGACGGTTACCATGGTAAATCAGACTCGCAGAGGAAATAACGTCAAAACGAGACTTGTTCATAGATGGTTTCAAACATTTTGGGTGGGTCGTGGGTAATTAACTGATCAGCTGAGGACAGAAAGGCCGACAGATACGAGTTCGGGTGGAAACGTTCAACGGCGTCGTCGTTGTAAATAAAAAGAAGAGATTCTTGTCACGCGGTTTGAGTGATATATATTGTATGAGAAACTTTTAAGTTTGTGTTATCATATGGTACTGTTCCAAAAATTTTGATGAAGGACTAAATAACTGATAGAGAGTTCAATTGGTGACAATAATTTTAAAAGAAAGTAAAATGTGTTTATGATTATCAATTATTCTAATGAAACGATGGGGAAGTTTTTAAAACTGTGACGGCGTATATCCGTCATACGACGTTATTGGGGTGCGGCGACTACCATAATTACTTTGTATATAATTCGATATTTTGAAAATTATAAATCATTTCAATTTGAATTTTTCAGGACTGATTTAAAATATATATTGCTACCATCATGTATAATCTTGTTAATTTACGTTCACTAGTAGTTATTCATGGCAGAGAGACTTTCCGGATTATCTATACCTCTTGGTAGAGAAAATGACAGAGCACATGTTGAGGAAAATGGTAAACGTGTTTCACCTTCCTCGTTGGTGAAAAACTCGATAAATATGTTTGAGGAAAATCCACAGACAGGGATTTCATCAGCCCCATTGATAAAAATAAGTAAATCTTCAAAGGTAATAGGAGCTCTTTGATCTGGAAATGAATAAAATTTATATCAGAAAAGTTAAAGAAAAGGTTATACTCACTCTTCTTGCATTTTCAGACAGTTAATTATTCCAAAATGAAGCTTAAATTCTTAAAATTTAAAGACACATGCTTTAGATTAATTAGACGCTATTACACTTAATAAATACATTGTGCATTGGAAACTCACTGTGAATATCCCGCATTAGAATTTTCCAGGAATAAATAGTGTCGTCTTCTTGGATGCGACGGTTGCTGTCCTCTGGACTACGGATAAATTCACACAATTCGGAGAACCTCTGTCTGGAAAGTGGTTCTTGGCAAAACATAGGCATCCATGTAATTGGCTTTATAGTAAGCAAAATATCAACGTTTTTAACAAGTGTGAATTTCGGTCAACTTTGAAGTGACCTTGAGACCACGCCCTTTGCCCCAGGGTCATGCCTTGAACAATTTTTAATCTTCAACATATCCTGACCCTTGTATGTAAGTTTGGTGAAAATCTGCTTAGTGGTTCTGGGGAAGATTTTTTTGCAACCAGTACTTTTGGTTTCATTTTCGTGATCATCTCCCCTTGTTTAAGGGTCCCACCCCTAATTTTAGTATAAATGGTAGCCCTTGGTCCAAGGATACCCTGTGACAAATTTGACAATAATTGGCCAAGAGTTCTTGCGTTATGGCCTATATTCTTTTCTAATAAAAAGTTAACGCACACCGCACAAATGGCCATAGCATTAGCTCTTTGAGCCTTTGGCTCAGAAGAGCTAAAAATGGATAAATTCACTTTGTAAGAATATTGTGAAGAATTGGTTTTTCGATGATTCAGATGATATGCTGAAAGATCTACGTGATGTCTTAAGTGATCCTAGCCATCCAGAAAACCACTACGTAAACAATATCAATGATGGAAGATTCCAGTGTCATTAATGCGAGAGATCTTATGCACATGTTGGAAGTTTGAAAAGCCATGAACTCACAATACATCAGCATTAGAATAATAAGCAGAATTAAAAAAAGTCAACAGTAGAACAGTGTGATGAAATGAACAATTATGTTTTACTGTTATTCAAATCAACTGCTCTGCTAAAAAAATCTTGACACATCTATTGATGTGGATGATGGCTGTAAATCGATTCAGTCGGCAAAATATGTTCTACCTTTATTAAACAAAACAAGGAAAGTAAAATATAGTCGTGTTCATCTTACTCAACTCTATGAAAATAGTCTCCAAAATCACAAAAAACAGCGTTTAAAGGCAAACAGAACAATTAATAAATAATATTCTGGCACTCGATGAATATCTTGAAATACTGAACAGAGATAATAAGAACATTGTGTCAGGACACCAATGAGAAGAAAGTTTTATCATACATTATCTATCCACATTTGATAAACAAGAGGGCATTATAGGTCACCTGTGCATTATGCAACAACTTTCCAGTGATTTGATTTAGGCCTTTTAGAATCGGACAAGTTTAAACATATACGCCACAGTTTGGATATTTGGAATAAAGCTTAGAAAGTTGCGTATATGTTTGGGAATGGTGCAAAGAAAGCTGCCCATCGAAGTTTATATTGCCATGGATCCGCCCAACTGTAAACTACATCTGGTATTGTTGCAACACATGCGGTCGGGATGTCCAGAAGCTTATTAATAAGTGGTTTAAAATACACCATCATGTTAAAATCGAACATGAGTTGTCGGGTGGCAGGTTACTATCCTTTACGAAAACATGACAACTGAAATATTGATGAACTGAGTAAAAAGAAATTATTTTATTTTATCTATCTTATGAAAAACCTATAGATTTAATCATGCTAAAGACACAAATGCAGGTGTTGAAAAGTGGATTTCTAAAGATTCATCAACTAACACGGAATTTTGGCATTTAGTGAAATTAGTGAACACACGTGTACATACTCTTTTTGATTGATTTCACTACCTGTACAAAACAATTGTAGAACAGATCCTTGAAGATCCTAAAAGCATTTATTTTGTTTTTATGTAGAAAAATCGTTGTAAATAAGGAGTTTACAGGGTATTTCCAGTATTACACGACCTGTAAGCAAACGTGGGTAATCGAAAATTTCTATTCCCATACTCTCCTCCACTACTGCCCAAAACAAGTGTCATTTGGATTTGACTCCTACGTTATGAGGAACCAGTTTGCTGTTATCGATTACGACCACCATTTGGACAGAGAGATTCAGCAAGCAACAGATAGAACCAGCGTGCCTGTCGTCCAGTTCTCACGCAAAACAAAGCAATGTGTTGCTTATGATAGACGAGTTGCTAAAAGTTGTACTTATATTCTTAGTACGTAAATATCTTTTTTTTTTCATTTTATTTTTGTAGCATGAGGAGGGGGATGGGTTTATTTATATATAAATATATAATTTCAAAACAAAATGAAGAATCGGTACAGTTTTTGGTATATTTAAAAGTAAAAATCCAAAAATATCACAAAACATTTACTGTAAGCGCTTTCGCCATGTTCGGCTCTTCAGGCAGTTATACAAATGTCAGGTAGGTTACCTGGTAACGTCAAAAGCATAAAGTTCATTGTGACGTCATAATAGATGTAGGTAGCGTTAAGTTGGCGTAATTGTTAATGTACAAATCTTGCACTAACTTTCACACATTATACAAATGAAATTTCAAAATATAAAATATATAATATCATTTGCGATTAAGTTTGGGTTTAAAGAGGTTGATAAAATAGTTTTCTTTTGCCAAACGTAAATTTTCGTTTTCATTTGGAAGTTTATAAAAAGGGAAAATCTTAAATATTCCTTTGCCACATTTTGCGAAATGTTCACAACACGGTGTATTACGCACACTAGGGTCTTTAATTTGTTGCTTGTGCACACGAAATCTTTCTGGGGAAATGACACCGTCATCTAAAGAACTTTTGAACCGCAGAAAAAAAAAGAAAAACTTGTGGTAAGTAACATTTCTCTTTTAATCGGAGTATAGTGACTCATAGCCCTTATTGTCCATAGGATTGACTTCAGGAACTCTGTCGACACACCACTCGCCTTCCAGCTCCAAGGCGACCATGCTGCCAGAGGACAATATTACGGTACGCATGGCTCCTGAACGTACTGGCCCTGAAGCTAGGATCAAGATTTGTTCGGAAACTTCAGTTCAGAATGTTCGCAATCTCAATTACATCGTTCCTGAGTCATAGATTGCGAAATTCCGGCCTCGTGGTGATGCAGTGGGGATGACCACAGCAGATGTTCATTCGTGGATCAGAGAAAACCGTACACTTCCCACAGCAACACCACGAGGCAGCACTGAAGTTGCCCGAACAAAAACCACTAGTTTCTAGTAAGTATGGGGCCAGTACGTCAGGAAGCAGTGTCGCCGCAACTGACGCCCTGGCACGCAGCTCCGCCTCTGGCATTGAGGTAATGGCGTTCAATGACAATTCTTTTTAAATTTTTAATGAATGAATAAGAACGATTTTAATTTTTAAAAAAGGATGCATAAAGAGTAAAATTTAGTTGTATGTCCGATGGTCTTGTATAATTTTAGTGTACCTGCAAGCTCACTGCCTGACCTGGTCTCTGTTAATTTCAGGCCTAGACCTTTCCTCCAGCCTTTGATTTAGGGAAGGGACGCCATCTTCTCCTGTTGCGTTCCTCCTGCTATTCTGGGCATAGGGATGAAACCTGTGTTGTTGAGGATGTCCCTCTGCGTCCTTGAACTGGCAGTTTGCATTCCTGCAGTTCGTACATCCCCTCCTCCTGCATACGCAACTTTTGCATTGCCCTCTATTTTGACATGCACAACAATTTATCTAAAATACAAAAACAGTATGTACATGTTTTTACAGTAGATTGTAACAAATACTACTTCTTACGGATTTTGAATGACTTTCTGTACGTGTATGGAGGAAATAATTTACATGTGTAATACATGTAACAGTAACTGTTGTAGATATTTTTTGGAGGGGGGGGGGGACTTGTTGCTATTTTTTTGTGTGAAAAATAACTTTATTTTGATGAGGAAAATTCAGCTTCAATATACTTGTACATCATACCTGTTTCTGCTTCCTGTTTTCTATTATAAGCCGTGGGGCTAACAATATTTTATGTAACTTCCAATGCTTATATTTTACACTATTTTATGTATGGATTATACATTATCTATATACTTATTGTATCTAAAAGGAAATGCAATCAAACCAGGGATCTTCATGAAAATCTATTTTAAATACATAAAATACATTGTAAAATCATACCTTACAATGTAATTAGTAAATATCCGTTTCTATATATTTTTTAAAATTCAATCATTAGAAAATGGTCAATAATGACTGATCCTTTCCAGAGGCATGTGCACAAAAATGGAAAAAAAATTGTGGGATCCATTAATCTTGTGCTGTCTGCAAAAAGTCCCCTTTTGAGGCGTTCGAAGTGTTGCACTCACTGCAGTTTGATTTAATAACGTGTAAGTTACAAGTAATTGTCAAAACATTTATTTACTCAATCGATCATGTTTTATTTTTCATTTTTATTATTTTTACTTATTACTGATTTACGATTAGTGTGATATTTTTTGTAATGATAATCCAATAACCGTATAGGTTTCCTGCTCTCTCTCTCTCTTGACCGATTGAACATGTGTAGAGTATAAACAAATCGTCAAAACCCCAAAAACAATCGCTCCACAAAAAAATACCTCACAATACATTATAAGGGAGTACATGCACCCATTTGATCTAATGTCCTTCGTGTAATAAACACTAAACAGGAAAATTATATCGAATCTTGACATTGTATGCCTAAAAACAAATGCACATTAACTCTTTCACGATGTCCACTCATGTGATGATGTATAATACGAAAATTAACCGTTATACTTACGACATTAGCAGTCAGCACAGCAGCATTTAGTTTTCCTCGTCGTTGTTTTTATCCCGAATGACCTATGACCCGGAAGTGTTTATCGGAACTCTCGGCATGTGCAAAATGGTATGTCGATAAGACTTATTTCTCATAAATTATGATAAATCAAAAATTAGATTTAATTTTGGTTACAGACATTTCTTTTGATTCATTTTGTTTCATTTTTAAAGCGAATTTATTTCTACAAGCTCGCAATGCTTTCTGCAATAAAATATTGGAATCTTTTAACAAACAGATTAATATACATGTACATGGAGCATTCTATATCGATTGTTAAGTCGACTTTTCAATGAACGATTGCCAAAACATAGAAATGTCGAAGAGTTATCCCTCTTGTAAATATTCTGAAAATGAAAGTAAGAAAGAGTAGACGCTGGGTATCTAGTTACCTGCTATCTTCAAAAACTCTTGTTTTGTTTGTCTGGCTGTTTGATCCCTCGGGAACATGATGAAGTCTTGACGAATGTCGATGATGGCCTGGGTCACAGAACGACAACACCTACCGACTGTGCACTCGGAAACGTTTAGACTGTCCCCGATTAACTTATGAAAAGCACCCGTAGCAAGGAAACGCAAGCAAACCAACAGCTGCAACAGTGGCGGTAAGGCAATATTTTTTGTGGTGTTGATTAATTTGTGTTGCACAAGAGCCAGCAAATACATGATTGTAGGCCGCCGAAATCTAAATCGTTCGTTAAGCTAATCATCTGAGTAAACCTCCATATGGTTTAAACGATCTTAAACTAATCTACGTTCAGGTCTCTCTCTTCTCAGCAAAAATCTTCTATATTTTCGTCGTCTCCTGCGTCTGTCCGCCATTTTGATTTCCTTGAGGAAGATTTTAAGGTTGCTATGAAGCTATCCCTAAATATTTTAGGATTTCCTCAAGGTAACACCTCAATTTTTGCATGATGTCGGTGACTTGAGGGTGAGGTAAAGAATTTGAGGGAAAACCTCAGAGTTGAGGCTGAGTATTGAGTTGAGGGATGTTGGTGACGGCGGGGCCTGGTCTCTGTTAATTTCAGGCCTAGACCTTTCCTCCAGCCTTTGATTTAGGGAAGGGACGCCATCTTCTCCTGTTGCGTTCCTCCTGCTATTCTGGGCATAGGGATGAAACCTGTGTTGTTGAGGATGTCCCTCTGCGTCCTTGAACTGGCAGTTTGCATTCCTGCAGTTCGTACATCCCCTCCTCCTGCATACGCAACTTTTGCATTGCCCTCTTTTTTGACATGCACAACAATTTATCTAAAATACAAAAACAGTATGTACATGTTTTTATAGTAGATTGTAACAAATACTACTTCTTACGGATTTTGAATGACTTTCTGTACGTGTATGGAGGAAATAATTTACATGTGTAATAACAGTAACTGTTGTAGATATTTTTTTGGAGGGGGGGACTTGTTGCTATTTTTTTGTGTGAAAAATAACTTTATTTTGATGAGGAAAATTCAGCTTCAATATACTTGTACATCATACCTGTTTTTGCTTCCTGTTTTCTATTAATAAGCCGTGGGGCTAACAATATTTTATGTAACTTCCAATGCTTATATTTTACACTATTTTATGTATGGATTATACATTATCTATATACTTATTGTATCTAAAAGGAAATGCAATCAAACCAGGGATCTTCATGAACATTTATTTTAAATACATAAAATATATTGTAAAATCATACCTTACAATGTAATTAGTAAATATCCGTTTCTATATATATTTTTTTAAAATTCAATCATTAGAAAATGGTCAATAGTGACTGATTCTTTCCAGAGGCATGTGCACAAAATGGAAAAAAAATTGTGGGATCCATTAATCTTGTGCTGTCTGCAAAAAGTCCCCTTTTGAAGCGTTCGAAGTGTTGCACTCACTGCAGTTTGATTTAATAACGTGTAAGTTACAAGTAATTGTCAAAACATTTATTTACTCAATCGATCATGTTTTATTTTTCATTTTATTATTTTTACTTATTACTGATTTACGATTAGTGTGATATTTTTTGTAATGATAATCCCATAAACAGTACAGGTTTGACATACCTATCGATGTAAACACTAGGCGTTTTAGATGATTGTGCAACAGTCCGTGACGGTGACCAATCGTCTTATATATGGAATAGGAACATAAGTAAAGAGAAATGATACCGACACCGTATTGAATTTAATACGCATAGCGCTTTATATTCTTGCGCAATAGCTTTAAGATTAAAGTAGAATATTTTTCGATCATATACGTCTTTTATAATGTTAACATATACTAATCTGAGCATGAGTAAAATTATGCAGATAAACATACACGTTCAATCTTGACGGGTCCGATAGAGAGCCTCTCTCTTAAAAACACAGAGGCTGCAAATCATATTTTATTGGAATGGTCTGGTTTGGCACCCGTTCGGGGTGGATTTTTTTTGTGATGCGGAAGCCATGTATGAGCTTTTTGAAAATGTTGATGTACATGCAATTTTGGAGTATTTACATGAAAGTGAATCAATGTTTACAATAAACTATAGAAAAGATTAGAGCACATTTATGAGATCATTTTATTTTTTAACAGTTAACATATTTATTACACTTGACATATTTTTAAATCTTAAGTCCGTCGAAAGGGACATTAAATGGTGCCCCGTGTCAGGGATAACAACTCCCTTGGCACGTAAAAGATCGTTTCTCTGGAATTCGAAAAAGAGTAGGCTAAAAGATATACCTTTACATATCATGATACACATCACCGTACAGTGATGTGTATCATGATATGTTTTATTGCATTACCTGTTTGACTGGAAATTAGTCTTCAACCATAGTAATTAATCCCTCCAGTCTTTCTATCAACATTCAGACGGGCCATATGTACACAACATGTCCTCTCGCAAGTTTTATGGTCACCTCCAACTGGAATGGTTCGCATTTGAATATTTCTTTCCTAAAAAATATTAACCATCATTCATAATTAAGAAAATTAGTGAAATCATATATAACCTTTCATGAATTTCATCCACATCTGTCTTTGCTGTTGGGACAAACCGATGTAAGTGCTCAAGGATCTCTATCCTGTCACTGGTTTTATTTTTATCTAAACTGCCCAGTGGTATCTTAAAAAATCATAATTTTTAAACCCCGGGATAGAAACATCCTGGGGGTAAATTGCTTTTGTCCTGTCTAGCTATCTGTCTGCAAACTTTATCCTAGCCCATAACTTTTGAGTTAGTGGGGTTTGTCTTTAATATTTCACACGTGTATTACTTGTTCGAGGCCTTTCTTTTTGGTACCACCTAATTTGACCTAGGAGTTTGACCTACCTTTACAGAAAAATACAACACTTGAACGTTGGTTATACCTTTTTTATCTATTGTCGATATTTGTCGGTTTTGCCCCTTTGTAAAAACATAGGTGACGCCACGACCGTTTCGGTTCAACACTACTTCCGGTAGCATGTAAACACGTCAAATCTGTGCAACTGTCAATGGTAAATCGATGTTAGGTATCAGCCATACATAGAGTCAATCATGAATTTCGCCACAAACACCTCGATGATAAATATATGATACCAGTCTTTGAACAATAATTGTGAAAAAGTTCAAAAGTTTACATTTATATAGTCATTCCGAGTAATATGTACTATTTGTTGTCATTTAGTTCTTTGACAATGATGATATTATCAAAATACAATGCCCATATCATGGTGCAACACAAAAGAAACAAGAGGCCCATGGGCCACATCGCTCACCTGAGCACTAAGGGTAGGAAAAAGTAGAAAATGGTTTGACATTTGAACATTTCACTTTTTGCTTATTGCTAAGAAGGAAGACTTACTCGTTGCTTTGCAACGAGCTTCACTTTCATTATTTTTTTTTGTTACCGATTTTGTGCACGCGATTTTTCAAAAATGGCTCGATGGATTTCCATGAAACTTTCAGGACTTATGTAACATTACGTGAACCTTATGCATTCTTTTCCTATTTGATGACGTCACTTCCGGTTCGGAGATATTGTCGATTTTACGATTTTTTAAGGTCAGGTTGTCCGCAGACTTTCTAACAAATGGCTCTAGATAGAAAAATGAAACTTTCAGGTATGATAGACCAAAGTCTATAGATATGTATAACGTAATTCATTTTTATCGGAAGTGCCGCACGTCGGCGCTCGCTATGGCCCGAAAATAGACGTATCGCGAATTTAAAAAAAAAATTATCACCTTTTCTAAGATATCTTTTTACCTAGAAATATTTTGTTAAGATATATAGAATAATAGAAGTGTAGAATTCCAAGACCTTTCAAATGATTTCTCAAAAAAAGGACTGGCCCCTAAAATTAGGGGCCTATAGGGGCCGAAAGTTTTTTCTTTTTATCTCAAAATCTATATAGAATTTGCAAAGGTGTACAGTACCCGCATCGTTATTCTTTACATTTCTATCGTGTTCTATCGTGCGTGTATCCTATCGTATCGTGCGTGTATCCTATCGTATCCTATCCTATCGTGTTTTCCGTTTATCAGGTTTTGCGTTTCCTTTCGTGTTTTGCGTTTATCGTGTTTTCCGTTTATCGTGAAGTTCGTTTATCAGGTTCTATCGTGTACCGTGTTTTGCGTTTATCGTGTGCCTTCGGAACTCATCGCAAATAATGCTTACATAAAGATGAAACACCCGAGGTATTCCGAGTCCGATTTTCGTTTCGTTAAATTTTTCTACGATTTGTTCAAAATGGCGCGGGCAGAGAGAGGGGTGCGATTTTCGGAGGCAGTGAAATTAGCGATTGTGAGGATGCACAGCAACAAGATGTCAGTAGAGAAGATACGAGATGGATTACAGAGGCATCACAACGTGATCGTGAGTAGACAGGGCGTCTACAATTTCCTAAGACGGTGGAAATCCGGCAGTGGTCTCGCCAGGAAACCGAGGACCGTGAAAGAAGACGCCACCAAACTGAAGCCACTGCACCTAAAATTCCTGGACACTTGGTTGTCAAAGAACAACGAACTGACCACAACTATGCTCCAGAGAAAACTGTTTGAAGTTTTCGGAATCCGTGTGTCCAGCAGTCTGGTGAGAAAACAACGAGCCGCATTAGGATGGAAGACAGTTTTGTCCAAAAATTGTCAGCTCATCAGTAACAAGAACAAACTGGTAAGTGTTTTGTATATATGAGTATTCTATTTTATATTAAGTAAAAGATTCCGTTGTCTGTATAGATGAAATGCTCGGTTGTGATAAGGCAGCAAGTACTAAAAAGTTTAAACATATTTTAGGACCCATTTGTTTTGTTATTTTTCGTTTAACATGTTATAAGAGACATAAAAAAATGATTTCCTGTATATTTTTCTTTTAAACATCAAGAAATTGAATATCTAATTATTTTTTAATATATTTATCTGTATATATAATATTGTTCTAAACTTGATTACAAATCGTGAAAAGAATTTACAATGCTTCAAATTGATTCAACTCAGTAAACAGCTTCATTTAGCAAAAATTCACAGTCCTTAAAAGTCAATCATGCTACAAGAAGTAACAGTTTTCTATTTTATTTGGTGTTGAATTTTACACTGTTGTCATCATGGTGGTGTACCAAATTTTAAAAGGAAGCTGCGTGAAGGACTTTGAAACTTGGTGTTGAATATGAATTATGATTTTTAAATAGGCCTAGTAGTAAACCATATTACATTCCCATCTTAATGTTAGATAATATTTACATCCACTGAATATTTTCTCCTTTATTTCTGAAGAAACCCCATTGCGTTTATCACTGCATAAACTACAGTAGGCATGTCGCCTGTACAGATTTCTTAATCAGTGGCTGTTCCATCAATGAAACGTATAAAGACGTTCGCATCATTAATACAATAATTAATCTTTTTAATCCTACTTTAATTGATTATTTAAACAATAAAATGTCTTTCTTTGTTTGTTTTTATTACTGGAATGAACGGTCGCAGCTATTGCAGAAAAAAATTAACATAACCCGCGTAAGCGGGTTATGTATTTTTTCTGCAACAGCTGCGACCGTTCATTCCAGTAATAACAAACAAAGAAGGCATTTTATTGTTTAAGTATAATCTGATCATGTTATTTTATCTGCTTTAATAGTAATATGACTGTCTCCTTTTGTTGTTAATTGAAGTTTGGAAGCTTTTAGGGTAAGTTCAATTCTTTAAATAATGAACTTCACTTTCATGAAGATTGAAGAATGATTTTTAAACCTCATATTTTTTTCATAGGCACTGAAATGGTGCCTCAATGCCCTCAACCAGAAAGAGGACTTCCGAGATGTTATCTTTGTGGATGAGAGCACGGTAGAGATGTCCGCGCATGGAAGACTTTTCTTCTATCAGGACAGCTCTCAACTGCAGAGAAAGTGTGCGAGGAAATCCAAGCCAAAGCATGCTTATAAGGTAAGAGAATGTTGTTGTACCTGTAAATGTTGTTGTCAATTAATCCATAGAATATAATGAACTTTGACTTTTACGTTTTTACGTCAAGGAAATATCATGTAACTATATCCTTTGTTATGAAAATCAAGTTTATAAATTTGCAAACTTTGTCTTGAAGATCCAAGTCTTCCCATTTTCCGTATGTCGGGAAAGGTGTATTACTGTAGAGAGAAATAATTTTAGTGTATTGTGTTTCAGGTTCATGTATGGGCAGGGATATCCTATCGAGGACAGACAAACATCTGCGTTTTCAATGGGGTGATGGATTCCGTCATTTACCAGGGCATACTGGCTGAAAACTTGATTCCATTTGTGGAAGACAAGTTTCCTGATGGATATCGGTTGTACCAAGTAAGTTATCTGACTACTTTTCATCATGTTCATTAAATAGACCATTTTGCCAATCAATTTTGGTAGCAAGAAATCAGTATATTATTAATGCTATTAAATTCAATGTTTAATGAAAATGACTGTAGTACAAACATTTAATACAAGTAACATTTATTTTTGAGAAGTTTTGAAAATGTACAAGTACATAAACTCATGTTCTTGTGTATATTTCTCTCAAATCTTGTATTTTATAATTAATATTTTTTTTTATTTCTTTGTTTTTAATCAATAGGACAATGACAGCAAGCACAACTCGAAATCGACAAAGAAATGGATGGAAGACCATTGGGTACTGGACAACGTTATGGAGACGCCTGCCTCATCACCAGATCTCAACCCGATCGAGAATGTATGGGCGTCCATGAAATACTACCTCCAGACGAAGACCAAACCCAGGACCAAAGATCAGCTTGTTGGAGGGATAAAGGCGTTCTGGGAATCCCTGACTCCTGACCAGTGTGGCCGCTACATCGACCACATCCACAAGGTGATCCCTTATGTAGTACTGAATGATGCTGAAGCATCTGGGTTTTGAAGTACACAGTGCATATGTTAAAGAACTTTTTGAGAACGACCCTCACCCAGAGTGAAAGTGTTCTTTTGAAATTCTAATATCTTTGGAAATTTTAAGTGTACAGTCATCTTCTAAATGATATGTGATTTGCCTTATCAATTGAAATTTACATTTTTGTACATAATAACTTTGAATTGACAGTAAATTGTAATGTACATAGTTGATTTGGTTTTACTGTATATATATATATATATATATATATATATAGCAATCTTTCGACCAACTTAGCTGCGATTCTAGTCGATCGATATACAGAGTTAACTGCTGAAAAGTGAATTTCATACCAGCGATGACGCCATGGAGTTTTGAAATAAATGAGTTGTTACTTATAATACCGGTTTTATTACTATTGAATATGCTTAATTAACACTATTTCATTTCAAAGATTTATTTTCATACTATTATAAATTCACTATATTGAGGTTCTGCTCGTCCATTTTGCAGCAACGGTTAGAATCAACGTCATTTTACGTAAATGACGTCATAATAACAAGTACCTGTAAGCCAAACCTTGAGAAAACGTTCCGAGTTTATAGATAACCAGTAACTCTTTAGGCATTTAGATTGATGAATGATTGTTTAATTACCTGATTTAATATTGTCAAGTTTATTTATTTTACTTTATTGCGTATGAACAAATTAAAATTTATTCCTGTTTCGTTTTGTTTCCTGTGTTCGATGTATTTTTCGTAAGTTTCCTAACTGCAGATTTTACATGCTGCTTCTCAACTAAAAGCACCTAAAAATTAAACATATTGAATAGTTATTGAAACGATAACCAAAGCTTATAACTTCAAATGTTTGTTTTTACTTTTAACTGTTCTGAAATTTTAATTTTAATCAATATTTCTTTTTTTTTTGTTCTGCATTGACTTTATTTATTACATACCGGTATAAATTTTAAAATTTCATAGTTTTTTTTTAACAAGACGCATGAATTCAATGTATTACAGTGAAAGGGGTAATCATGATCAGTTTGATATGACTATTTTTCTTCCAGAATTTTAAATGAAAATAATGACGCAATTTTATTGAAATCTCTAATGAGAAAATACACATATACGGCAAATGAATGAAATTCTTTGGGTGAAATCTATTTTCGAAAAAGATTGTTTATTCATTTTTTTTATTTTATTTTGATAAAAGGCTATTGATCTTTCTATTTTCATCGTGTAGGATATATCCTAAATATATTTGTTACACTAGTGTTTTAATTTGAACAGGAGTACAGATTATTTAGATTTTTGCTAGGGAAGTAAAAACTGCACCTTCTTCTGATGATGACTACACAGAATCAAGTTTACGTGTACAAAAATACAAAGTGTTGTCATATTTTTTTCTGATTTGTCCCTTTGAATTAACGCTTACATGTATCAATGGCATGCATCGGGTAAATGAAATCTTGGGGACTAGGTAAATATAAAACAATTATTAAAAATTTATTTAAAACTGCATGCAGTAGAAATTTGCCTAAAGCACAAAATGGGGGGGGGGGGG
>PRKT01000681.1:199065-228191 GCA_003671525.1 Saccostrea glomerata
GGTTAAAGTAGGGTAAGTGGGAGTGTTTGAAAAGAAAATTGTAATGAAAAAAGTTCGACCCCCCCCCCCACACACACACACACACAATAGTATTTAAGGATTTTGGACAACGAACAAATTTTTTTTCTTTTTTCTGCTATTTCAGGGCTGAATTTTTCTCTCTTTCAATTAGCCCCACTCCCTACTTTCAATTTCCTTCCGACGCCAATGTGAGGGGAGGTGAAAAGGAGGGAGTTGAACTGGCTATTCAAAGCATATACTCAGAACTTGTAACGGTCCTGAAGCGAATTATGAAATCAATTTGAAAACTCTCTCTAAAAACGGCTGCAGAGTTTTATTGATCGCGATGATGATAAGGTATTTTGTATTTCAGTGTGTGTGGGGGAGGGGAAAGGGGGGTATCTGTTAAGTTATCAGTTACGTGTAATGGTATTATAGTGAAAAATACAGAAAATATCCTGATATTATGAGAGAGGAAAAGGAGAAAGGGGATTTTTCAACAAATATTTAGAAACAAAATGAAATTAATATTAAACTTGGTTTCATTTTCTTTTTTTTTTTAATCAATATTTTTCTTCGAAATGATAGAGGTTTACAGCAGTTTAGTATTTTTATAGACAAAAAATTGCCATTTGTTATTTTTCAATGCAAGACTTTGGCTTATTTAAGTAACCACAAACAGAGATGGAATTGTATTAAATGATTTAGACATCGGGATCGAAATGCCTTTCATATCTCGATACGGATACGGATACGTATACGGATACGGATACGTCAGATAGAACAATCTCTACTTGTAACGGTCCTGAAGCGAATTATGAAATCAGTTTGAAAAGTCTCTTTAAAAACGGCTACAGTGTTTTATCAATCGCGTGGATGATAATGTATTTTGTATTTCAGTGTGTGAGGGGGGGGGGTATACCGTTATACCGTGTAAAGGTATATGAAAAATACAGAATATATCAATAAAAATATCCTGATAGTAAGCGAGAGGAAAAAGAGAAAGGGGATTTCCTACAAATATTTTGAAATAAAATGAATTTATTTTAAAACAAAATAATTACAATGAAATATTTTATACTTGAATTCATTTTCTTTTATTTTTTAATAAATATTTTTGAATGAAATGATAGAGGTTTACAGCAGTTTAGTATTTTTAATAGAAAAATTGCCCTTTGCTATTTTCCAATGCATGACTGTGGTTTATTTAATCACAAACAGAGATGGAAATTGCATTAAATGGTTGAGACATCGGGATCGAGATGCCTTTCATATCTCGATACGGATACGGATACGTATACGGATACGGATACGTCAGATAGAACAATCTCTAATATGTACAATACACAATTGCAATCACTTGAAATCCACTTTAAACTTTAAATTCTGTCCATTTCATTTTAGATTTAAGTGGGAGATAACTTTAAAATGTATACATGTATGTCATCAATGGATTTGGCGCACATCATCACATCGGTTTTAATGCCACTGTCTGATTAACAGAAGTTCCTGGCTTGAATTTTCACTATTTTAACAGATAGAATTTCATCAGCTGGATTTAGGTCCAAAGAGAAGACCAGCATACTTTAATCCTGGAGGAATTTCTGCTTTGTTTTAACTCTGTCATGGGCCTGAAAAATATGAAACAAAAATAAGGTTAATTTCAAAAAATGCCAAATATTAAAAAAAACAATGCTATAAATACAGTTTTAACTACAGTTGTTAACTTTATACAGTGAGTAATGTGAACATCACACAAATATACAAAATACAAACTGAGGAGGAAATTATTTTAGAATTTTACACATTTAGAGCAATTTATTAAATTTCTTTTTCCAGGTAAAAGAAAATAAATTGTCACAGACTACTAAAACTTTAAAATACTTATGCTATGAAATAGGGGCACAATGACAATAAGTAACTTTACAAATTGAACATAATTTGGCTACTTAATATCAAAGTAATGATCACAGTCTCAAACACTCATCTTTTCTCTTTTAACTCCAGTAAAATTTAAAAGGAGCCATTGAGGCTGAAATGATTAAACGATTATAATAATAAAGATTCTGTGTGAGGATTAAGTACACGTATATCGATCAATATGTATGTAAAAATATTTAAATATCGCAAAAAGAATAAGGCATTTTTTGTTTATACTTATATACTGAAAGGAAAAAGAAACGCAGGGTAAACTTTTGAGGTGAATTAAATTTGTTTTTCTTAAAATATCTTTTAGTTTTTATATCTAACTTTAAAAATCATCTTTCAAAAAGATATAACCAAATTCCCATTTGATTTTGTATAAAAATTCATGAGTTACTGAATTTCAAATGACGATACCCCCCAAAAGTGAAAATCGAAAACTCTCATTATCTTCAATGTCTCTCCCGTGCATCTGTTAGAGCCTTATTTTTCCTTTGCATGGAATTTCATTAGAGTGTTTATCTTTCAGACCCAGGCTATATTTGGCATGGGTAACCAGGGAAAAAAATAAGTCAAACGGCGTGCGCATGCGCCAGTGAGAGGAATAAAACACTAAGTTGACTAGCTCAAAAAATTAAATTGCGAAAATGTTTTCTTTCAAATTTCGTTTGAATTTAATGATTATAATTGTCTACTGTATAAATGTCTATTTTTGTAGAAGTAAGGTGGCGATTTAAGAGATGGCAGGACGAATAACCCGCTCGTAACATGACTCTGTTTCGCGTTAACGTCTTCGTCACAGTTGATTGAAAACCATTCCAGACCCTCTCTGAGAACGGATAACAAGTTTTATGGGGGAAGATTTACAAGAAACTGCTTAGTAAACCATGGTTGCCTTTTTCATTAATAAGGCAATTTGAAAACAAGACCCCATTGAACTTCCGTAAACTGTGCCAAGATTGCAAGAAATTCATAATGCCCCTTAATATTGAAAAACGATGTGCATACCTCATATGCATCAAATAATGCAAGAAGATTTGTTGACAAACTCGTCGTTATCAAATTGAACGTATTTTTGGCTTTTTAGCGTTTTCCCTACGTGACGTCATAAATTTTACGATTGAGTAATTCTGAATACTGATTTTGGTGCACAGTAACTAAATTCCTCTTCTGGCCAATTTTCGTAATTTTCGGTCATGTGGTCAACATTTTTTCAAACATTATGCTACCCTGCGTTTCTTTTTCCTTTCAGTATATTTTGTGTTAACTATATAGGATAAACATACCGGGTATTTTAAAATCAAAATTTTTATATAAAAATACATACCAGTAATAATTCTCACCATTTATATAAAATAATTTTGTTTTACAGTGGATATATACCATGTATACAGCTTATTCTTTTAAATCAAATGAAAATTATTCATAAATAATTGTGAAGAAATGGTTTGTTCTTAAAATTTTTATGCCTTCGGATCGATAGATCTGAGGCGTATATTGTTTATATCCTGTCTGTTTATCTGTTCAGCTGTTTATCTGTCTGTCTATTGTCAATTTGAACATTCCCCATAACTTTTAAACTCTGAGAGGTAGAGACTTGATATTTGGCAGGCGTACTCAACTTAAAAAGACACCAACTTCAATGACCTTGTGATCTTGACTGTGACCTACATACTTAAAATAGTTCTTTCGTATTTTTACCATAACTTTTGAATCATAGGAGATGGAGACTTCATATTCGTTATGCATATTCCACTAATAAAGTTCTTTCAAATGACATTGAGATCAATGACCTTATGACCTAGACTGTGACCTATATGCTAAAACAGTTTTTTTTTAACTTTGTAACCGCCGGCCGCACAGTGTTTCACAAACACATCTTGTTCAATACAAAAAAAGACTTCCTGATCAACATGACCAATTCAAATATTTGATACATATTGACATTGTGTTGTAGCTCAAATATTAGATACATATCTGCCTTCTGAAAAAATTATATATCTGTTTAAAGCCTTAAGTACAATCTAGATTCTACTCGTAAACCAGACACAGGACAGTACTTGATATGGAACAGCCTAACTAAGACTGCAAAGATAAAATCCGTAACCATGCATACTATTGTTTAAGATTTGACATCTAGATTGGTTCAAAAGTTGAAATACATGTACACTGTACTACGTTTGAGGGGACTTGGTTATCAGTCGGTCAGGTTATATATGTACATTACCACATTGTTGTAAGCATGAAGCTCTCCTGCTCTTGGCCGCTTGATCAAACAATTTCCTAATCTTTATCTTGATGTCTCAATCTTTATTGTGATGTCACATGACATTGTAAGTGAACATGGGTTTCTTTCCATCCCAATTGAAATGAATAATTTACACTCATTCAGTAGTGTTTCTTATACTGCGACTGGGTATCATGTAAATAGAATGTTCTATTGTTAAAATGATATTGTCCTACGGACCCGGTTTAATGATAGAATTCGTTCCGTGTATTCGTAATGTAGCAGAAAGGAACACGTGCGATAACTCGCATAGTGCATTTACTAGGAACAATCTAGAGAATTCCAAATGTAAACATGCCAGGTAATAAATTTGAATCGAGAGAAAAACATTGAGAAAATTAATTGGATTTTCATATTTATATGAATTTTTTTTGTGGATAAACGGCATAAGCGATCTCAAGAAGGTTTGTTTTGATTATTTTGGTAGTTTAATTCCCAATGCAAATCTTTTTATATTCTTCAAAATCATTTCGGAGCAGATCCTCTCTGATTTGCTACGTTGCAAGTATATGGGACGTATTCTAACTGTGGTGAGGGCCTGTACCGAGACACAGTTAGATCATTCTAACTAGGTATCATGATCAAAGTAAAATATCTTACTTTAATTGCTTTATTTGCAAATGGTCAATAATGAATATTTTAATGAGCTACAAAATATTAATGATCGAGCTACAAAATATTCTTTCTCATTTGACCACGGTCAGAATGGGAGAAGGTTGTACATTTTGGCCGTGGTAGCAACAATGGGTTATGTATAATTTGACTGGATACTTTGTGGATTAACTACAGAATACTGCATCTGCAGATTCTAAATTTAAAAAAAATCATTTATTTTTTAATTTAAAAAAAATCATTTATTTTTTATTCAATTGTAAAAATTGACCTTTAAAATCACATGGGTTTAACATGTTGAAATGCCTTAATCGCTCAGAATTTTGAGTTTTTAATTTTTTGTTACACTAAATCTGTTTCACACAATCTTTACTATTTTCATATAATCTTATTTTATAAGAAAAAAGCATTGTTTACATACCCTCTGAGTGGTTGTAGTGACTGTACTGATGATCTATTGGTTCCTTGGATTACGACTTAAAATTCCATTTAGACTAAAGCATAATATTTTCGCTAAAATATTCACAGGACACGCAATAAATTTTCATCTGGATTTGACATAAACTTCATCATGTTCATTGTCCATCACGTTTCCATGCTTACACGTTGCACACAATAGGGCTATATTACACCTACTGAAATCGCATCACAAAAAGGATAAATCATCGCATTTTAGCTGCAATCAATATCAAATAACTATGTTACGATAACTTCGCAAGATGAAGATTTACTTCCAACTTCCACTATGTCGCCATTTTGTTTTTTTACGATTGCAAAACGACAAAACGAAATTCGTTAAAAATCGCTATTTTTTTTCGGTAAAAAGTGAAAGCAGATAAAGGAAAGTCATTTAATACAAATTACAAATAAAAATTACCCCAAAAATTATTTTTAATGGCTTAAAATAGCGATGCTGTTTTTTGAATAATCCACTTCCGGCAGGATAATCCTACTTCCGGTAGCATTACTAGCATTGACCTAGTTTCAAACCAGCATCAGGATAAGGATCAAACCAGGATCAGGATAAGGATAACTAGCATCAAAATCAGCAAGCAAAGGAAGCATCAAAATCAGCAAGCATAGGAAGCACCAAAATCAGCATTGATGCTGTAACAAAATTATTTCCCTGCACTGTATTGGTCTACACAGATATTGTATAGCAACTAGGTCTCTGAACTACCTCATATCTGATTTTTAAAAAATCTCTCAATGATGCAAACCAGCAATAATATCCTTAATTTTTATTGCCACATTATAAAAAAAAAACAAATTGCAATGAGATAAAACTTTTTATCTTATTTTTTTTCTCATATAAATAAATATATAGTTAAACATGACATTACGTAAATTTATATGTATTTACATCTTATGACTCCATATATATAAACATGATAAAGGATCATATGTAACAAGAAGTACAAAAGTATATTCTGCAAAGCATAATCATAAGTATCACTTTCAATCATAGACATAATTGTGGTAGTATTAAAACAAACAACCTCTTTGGAACTCTAACATGGAACTTTTCGTGGACTAACCTAAAAGTAGTAAATACAGTAACATCATAATCATCAACGTCCTAGAGATCGAATGCCGTTATTGATGCTGTTCACTGCCTTGGTGAATTCCTTGTAGGATGTTCCACATGACGCAATGTAAGCATGTGTTAGTGCCCTCTTCCTTCGGGGAGATATGGGTTTCCTCCCTTTCCTTCCAAAGAAGTTCCTCTCGACAAGTTCATCCTCTCGGAATAACTTCCTGGTCAGAATCCACATGAAGTTCCCATCAGAGCAGGCTGTTGACTTCACATCAGCAAGGATATCTCGTCGTATTCTGAATTCAAAATCTCCTGGGACTACATCGGTGACATCTTTGATTTCGAGGATTGTTGCAGTTGAGCTACAGGGCACTGTCAAAACCTGATCGTCTTTGCTCTTCTTTCTGTTGTTTACCCTATGAGCTACTTCCTGGACTGTGGTAACACCATCTTCTGATACCTCGTGATCAACGTTTTCCTCGGCAAAGAGAGTCTTCTTTGCTGTTAATGGAGAGGCACGACGAGCTGGCAGAGAACTTGATGGCGAAGAGTGGCGGGCTGAAGATGGCGATGGTAAGGATGGTGAGGAGCTGCTGGCTGGAGGTGACGTAGGGCGCCTCAGAGGAGATGAGCGGCAGGCAAGGCGAGGTGATGATCTAAGTGGTGAAGATCTGCAGGCTACAAGTGGAGAGGATCTCAGTGGTGATCTGAGTGGTGTTAAACATCGAACTTTCACAGGTGAAGGTCTTTTCTCTTCCTCCTGAATTACTTCTATCACAGGTGTTGCACTTGGGCGGTAACGTGCTGGAATTTCCAGGATGGAGTCTTCCACAGGCACAATTGTGATTGATGGTAGCCCTGGCTTGGGAGTCGATGTGTTTTCTGTTACCCATCTAACGATGTCGCTTACATTGGCAATGTTGTTGGTCTTTAAGGAAAGGTCAGCAGAAGTTGCACGTAGAATACCGAGAATCTCGTCTAGTTTGCCATGAACTGAAGACAGCTCTCCACCATAGGATTCTGTCTGCACACTTGCTTCACTAGAAGTACGAGAGTCTGTTTGGGTTGACACAGTCTTCCTCTTCTTTGCTTCATTCTGCTTGGCCAGAAGGTCTGTTATCTCGGTCTCATCCTGGATTACAACCACTTTCTCTGTTTGTGAGGAGGTGCAGATCTTGTTGTCCTTAAAGTACCCCATCTGCAGTTCCACAACCTCGCTCTCATCTGTTGTAAGCTCCTTAAGGTAGCACGGCTCACGGCGGGGTGTAGCAACAGTAGAGGCTCTTCCAGCAGCTGATCCCTCATACAACACTGTAACTTTCCTGCCTTTTAAACCCTGAAATGTTAACACAATCTTATAAAATTTTATGAACTTAGAAATTTCTCTGGACTAATTTATAAAATAAATGTACTTCTGTGTAAATACACCAAGGGTTGGCCAAAATGGTGGGAAATACTGATATTAGGACATTAGGAATTACCAGAAATACTAGCTGCAGAACTGTAGCTCTCCCGAAAAATATATATTAACAGACGGGAGAGCTACAGTGCCACCAATTGAAAAACTGCATATTTATTGCTCAAAAAAAAGTGCTCTGTTTCTCGATTTATTTCTCAATGTTTTTAAAACTGTGTCATATCAAAATATTGCTCAACGTGTGTTTCTAACATATTTTTTCACTGTTTCCACATTAAAACATTCATTATAATTGTTTTTAACAGCCCTACTGGCCCTGAAATTGAAATTATTGAAAAGTTCGCCTATTTATGCTGCCATTTTGGTCTTCGAGATTCGGTCCAACGCACTTAGTACAAATGTAAACTACATAAGTAATAGAGGAGTAAGGACTCTTTTGAAATATATTTTTTCTTTTGCAATTGAGGTAAAAATTTAGCATAAAGTATTAATTAAGAACCGACTGCACTTTTTTGTGCACAATAAATAATTATACAGTTTTTTCAATAGGTTGCACTGTAGCTCTCCGGTCTGTCAACATATTATATTTTTTCGGAGAGCTACAGTTCTGCAGCTACAAAATTACTAGTAATTCTGGGGATTAACTTGTAATATCCTGGGAAATAAGAACAAATGAAGAAACAGCTACATTAATTCATAACTTTAATCTTATTTGCCCAGGTCAAGACAGGTAACTAATACACTCTAGGTAAGATGCCAACCTGGTATCACTTTCCCTGGTTTTCATATCACAGGTTTGGCAGTACATGTATTTCATTTTCAATAATCATAACACACTGTATTCATGAGTCATGAGTGGTACTAGTTTCATGCTTACGTCAGATCCATAAAATGAACCTCAAGATCCTATTTATGGTGATTATCCCTAAAATCAGGGACACATAACCCTCCAGGGTCAACTTGCTAAGACAAGAGGTCTATAGACCACATTGCTTAATCTAGTAGCTTTGTTTCTTACAAGATTATCCACTTAGTAATATATATTGTGCCCCTGTCCTGCCCTTGAAAGTCATGCGGCAATCAATTCAAAATGTACACTACCTCAGAATGCTTCAACATAGGGTTCAACTTTTATGGCCAATTGGTGCCTGCGTAGAGAATTTTGGAATATTTTTCAATGTAACTCCTAAAGATAGTGACCCTGTCCTGCCCCTGGGGGTCATGATTTGTATTTGAATCTGTACACTACCCCAGGATGATTCTACATAAATTCCAGCTTTTGTGTCAAGTGGCTTTCTTTTTAAGTGGTCAAGGCCTTCAAATTTAATGATTTAAGTTCCCCTTTTACAAAGGGATGCCTTGTACCAAGTTTTGTTAAAATTGGTCCAGTGGTACTTGAGATTGTAGACACTACAATGTTTGTAGAAGGATTAAAACCAAATTGTTATGGACTTTGATCTATAATTAATATATAAATTTAATAATTTTACTAAACTGAAAAGAAACTTGAATCGGAAAATCTTTTTGTTCTTAAAATACAATCAGGGAAACATGTTCTGCTACAGAGTGCTTATGGGTACAGGATGTGGAGTAGTAATACATGTACTCTCTCTCTATATTTAATATTGCAGTTTATTCAATTTAATTAATTGTATATTCCCACCACTAGTAATTCCTAGCCAACCCAGATTACATCTAGACGAACCTTGGTCACTCAAATTAAATCTTCTCCCTTTTTATTTCACAATGCCTTTATTCTCTTAAATCTTTACCGAAACAATTATATACACTGTATGTGAAGGGTAGAGTATAATTGCATTATTTATGGGTTTTTTTTCCCGCTATTTCACCAGTTGAAAATAATTACATTGTTTTAAACTTGTTCATGTTGTTCAGTCATGTTTCCGTTTCAGAAATAATACTGATTTCTTTGCAAAGGGGAAAAGGGGTGACACTGAAACTTGGGTGAAAATTTCCCTGCATACTTCATACATGAAATAATAATAATTTACCTCTATCACTCTGCTTCTAGTCTGTTCATGTAAGGCTGGGTCTTGATTGCTTTCATCCTCCTGTAAATAAAGAACAAAATCACATGTAGGTATGTCGAAAAAATGATGAAAAATGGTAAGACATAACACTTCCTATCATTCCAAGCCAAAAGAAATAAATGTTTGTCGAACACCTATGCCCCCTCCCCAAATGATTGGATTTAATCCCATTTATCTCAGTATAAGGGAACTCTGTCAAAAATGGCTCAACCATACCAAAAACAGAGCTTCTCATGACTAGATATTTTTATGATAAGTCTGTATACTGAATATCATTGTGAGTATCTCACAAAAATATATTGTTAAATCAATTTTATATATGACTGAGATGGAAATTTGTATACCAAGAAATAAATCCTTTTCATGTCAGAAGCCTTCTTATTGATTTCATTCCTTCCTATTTTAGAATTAGTTTAACTGCATGATCATGGTGATAGATAAATACAAATAATATTTTAGCTGCATTATAAACATTTTAATGTTTTATTACCAATAAAATTCATCATTTCATTTCCTATGACTCATGAAATATGTATGTAACAAAATAATATGCATTTGACAACATGGACAATGCAAAATGGACTGTCTCCAGATCATTATATGCTTTTTAAATTGCAATTTGACCATATTATAATGGTACCATATTATCCTAATGAAGAAATATTTCATGTTTACCTCATCTGTTGGCCAAACAGAAAGATATCCATGAGGCTTGTTTTTCCTCTTCTTCTTTTCTTTGTCAAGGGCAAGAGATCGATGACTGGTGGACCACTCATCCTCAAAGTCATTTAGGAAAGCCCGTGAATCTATTAAAAAAAAATAATACATGTACTTGGTTCATTAATGCAACAAATAATTATGCTAAATATTTGTATGCCACTGGATTGAAAGATCTATGGGGTATATTGTTTTTGTCCTGTCTGATTGTCTTTTGTCAACTTTAACCTAGTCCATTTCTCATGTGTATCTTTAACATTTGTTCAACATGTTAATTCATGTACATAAATGAATACTAGTATTGGATTTGTCCTTCACATTACAAGACTGGCTTTATTGGTACATCAAATTCGGCATCAAAATTAATATACAGAAATCTATTTGAATGTAATGATTCAAAAACATAAGCGATTGAAACAATTAAGATGTGTTTGTGAAACAATTGCTAATTTGTAAGCTTTAACCTCTTAAAATCCCTTCTTTCATGAATGCTTGTATTTAATTGAAATTCTTTCATTCTGGTTTGGAATGTTTACAGATGACACATAGCAGACAAAACTCCTGACATTTATTTTAATTAGAATTATAAAATCTACACATCACAAGTTCTGTAAGAATGAGTCAATGTTGTCACTTTCATTCACTCTGCATTTCAATTCAACACTTCATGTTAATCAACCATCTATTCACTGGTATTTAATTTTGCTTTCTGATTTTCCAAAAGATATTTGAATAATTTGAGTCGCCCGCTTGGCACAGTGGTAAGAGCGTCTGCTCTAGAGTTGCATAGTAAGGAGTTGATCCTTGAGTTGATAATATTGACAGGTTTAAAACTTTTTCTACAGGAAGAATATCCTAGTGAGAATTACAATGTATCTCACTTATCAGATCAGGGTCAATAAACCTTTATAATTTTATACTAACAATGCATTACTCCAAACATATACCATAACTTACCAGAAAGTTCCAAGACTTCGACTTTCAAAATCTTTCGCGTGTACAGCACATCGACCTGCTGGCCTTTGAGGACAGCTTGAACATCTGGGACCCTAAATTTCTTTACATCAATTATGGCTGTACATCCATCTAGGTCAAAGAGCACAAGGGCAAACATTGTTCAACCTGTAAAAAAAAAGGTAAATAAATCAAATACATTCATACATAAGTGCAATAAATCAATCAAATAAACATCAGATCATACCTCAATCTAATTAAAATTAGATGTTAGATCCACTCGCATACTCGCTACACTAACATCTATCAACATCCCATTGAGGGTCACGTCAGAGGTCAAATTCTATCAACCAATCAAATTGTCGCTGGCAAAATCATCGTATATTGTTGAAGCGAATAAGTATAGAGGCGTTCCGAATTTGACCTCTGACGTGACCCTCAATGGGAAGTTGTTAGATGTTAGTGTAGCGAGTATGCGAGCGTATCTTACATCTAATTTTAATTAATTAGATTGATCATACCTTATCATGTGTACATTTGTATGTTAACTTAAAGAAGTGGGTTTTATATTTTAGTGGTTTTAGCGCTTACAACAATTCACTTATTCATGAGTACAGCTTAGAGAAATCATTTACATATATATATATATATATATATACAATACACTGAATGGACCTGTGAATGGACCTGTGAAGTGCTAATTTATGATTTTGATTTTGAATACACCATATTACATACACATACAGTACCATTAGACACCAAATCCCACCGATTTTTGCAGTATACATGTACATTCTAATTCAATTTTAAATAATCATATCCTGCTGTTCTATGAAGATTTTAAAAATCAAAAAAATATATATTCCATGGTTAAATTTTGACCAGCAGTATGTCTTCCTGATATGGGGTGTCAAAAACCAACTGTCCAAGATGCACACAGATGCAAAACAGACCAGAGTCCCATGGGCCATATTGATCACTAGTGTAGGGCTGTGTATTGAGCCAAAAATTTCGATACGATACAATATTTTTTAAAGCGATATGCGATATAATGGATTCTAAAACAAGCCAATCGAAAAAGCTTTCAAAAAGGCTTATAAATCATTTAAATGCATAATTTTCAAGACAACTAACTGTTTTGTTACCCATTTTTAAGTTCTTGTCTCATTGACATTACAAATAACAGTTTAAATTAAAACTTTTTATGACATTAAAATCAACATGTTCAAATTCAATTGTCTTTGTATTTTGTAAAAGTTATAAAAACTGTGTTATTTCCTTACAAGTTATATTATTATTGAACAGTTTTATTTAAAAAAAGTGAAATATAATCATTGGTGATTTAAATTCCCATCTTTTTAACAGAATTAGAAGAAAATCTTTTTGTCCGATACGTATTGGAAGTTAATTTTCGATACAATATTTTTCTTGAATATCGATATGTATCGATATATTGATACAGCCCCACACTAGTGTAACTTTGGTGATGTGGTTCTCTACCAGATTTCACCCTTGTTATACCTATTGTGGACCCGCCCTATAAACAACCCCCCTCCTTTGGTCATAGGGCTGTCACGGTTCCAAATTTTTTCGGATTGGGTCGGTACTGATTTTTTTAGGTTCGGTTTCAAGTTTTTCGGTCCGGGTAGGTAATTGAATAAAAGCTCAATTATGATTTGTATCATTTTCAACAACAAAATTTAAAAGAATATTTTCATTTAATCTTAGAAATAGCAACATTATAGCTAGTTTAAAGTAGCCTCCTGACTAGACAACAATTGTACCAATAAAAATTATTTAAATCATCTTCTAATGGCAATGTACTAACAAATCTCTCAATTTTAATGCCATTCTTAAAGTAAAACCTACTCTATTGTTCAAATAAATTCCTAGAACCTAGACTTTAATAAATTATTTAAAAATGGTTATATGGTTTCCATGGTTTCCTGAGAGGGAAAAGTCAAACATGTGGTAATATTTCCATTTTTTTATTTTTGTCTCTGTGATAACTCTTTGAAACTTAGCGGAGTTAATTTCTCAATAAATCTGACGGAATGTAAATTAGGCAGGTCGAAAGGTCAGGAGGGAGGCCTAATATGCATGCAAATCTCCTGCAGATGCCTTTGTATTTGACGTCAGTAGGAGAGGACTGTTGAAATTGGCAAAGAAGTCCTTGTGTATATTAAATCTATGTTTAAATTTCAAAAATATAAATCTACAATCACAGTCTACTTCGCCCGTTATGCAAATTATCCCATGTTTCCCTCTATCGTTGATGCCCTGGCATACTATACAAACAAGACAGAGATTCCTTAATTAAATCACTAATATAGTACAATATACATACAACTAAACATGTCAAGTCAATACATATCAACATAAGTTTAAATGAAACATTGGAAAAATAAAATATCGACATAAAGTTATCAAATGATAAGTACCAATGTTACACTGTCAAACAAATATACATGTTTTTGAGGTGCTTGGTATGCTTATTAAAGGCTTACAAATATATATTGGGGTGCCACTCTTGAAATTAAATTTTGGGCAGTCATGATGAACTTGGGCACTGATAGAAATGTTAGGGTTACCGGTATTCATGCATCATGTGCATAGGGCATTCTTGTTTTGGGAGCATAAATGACACTAGCCCGTGAAATATAATAATAATCATAATGGTTATCATTCTTAAGGTACATGAAGAACACAAGAGTTAGGTCAAATTTTTCCTCAACTTCCATTCTCTCAAACTTTAATATTTTTTTCTAAGATCTTTCTTTATATATCGTAAGGCAGCAAGAAATAAAAAAAACTTACATCTTGCCCACATTGTTTGAAATATATTGGCTTATCAGACCCCTGGATTGTGAATTCAAACAGTCGACTTAAAAATGAGCTAAAAGTTATTTTAGCCTTTAAAATTTGAAAACTATCCATTAATTGATCTATTGCAAATTTGTGTTTATAAAGACAACACATTTTTTTTCTTAAATACAGACAAGTTATGATGATACTGGTAAATTGGGATATGATGTTTCAATTGCTACATAGCTAGAGCATCATAATATTGATAATCAAATGTAATCAAAGTACTCAGAAGTACATAGAGCCGGGCTCATTTGCAGAGTAGAATGATTTATTTTATTTGAAACTTGTTTATATTCTGATGAAAAAAATATTTTAAAACTATCAATATAAATGATAAGACACTAAGTTTTTCAATCCTAATACCAAGGTCCGATTTTGTCAGAATCAGAATTAATCTAGTACCGCAGCTGAATGTAAACAAACAGGCCAGTCTGGTTCCCTCTCCTGCTTTAGCTCGTATGTGTAGAGAACTACGATAACACTGATTATCAAAAATTCTTACGCTAATGAACTATATTCTTTGACTTAGGACTGAAGTTTTCAAAGTCATTACTTCTGTAAGTTTAGTTATATAAATAAAACTTGTTTTATTTTTATTGCTTCATGTAGTGTTTGTTTTATCTCAAAAGCAGTTGAGCGTAAGAACTATAGATTTTTGCACGTTACTTTAAAATGGCGACTATGGGGTTGGCTTCCTGTCTTGAATAGGATGACATAAGCCGGCAATTGCTCTTTGAGCAATAAGCCCGGCTAAAAATGCTGCACACTTAAGTTTTGTTAACATGGTTAAGAGAATATGTATAACTCAATTTTGCAAAAAATCCAGAGAAATAGTCAAATGTTTCCTGTCAGTAAAATATGTTAAAAAAAAAAGGGGGGGAAGATTGAAGTCTGCAGGTTTAACATATGCTAAATATTATTAATAAGATATTCTAGCAATTAAAAATTTCACTGGCAAAATAGTAAAAGAAAAAGTAGATGATGTCAAAATATTTGACCCTTGACCATTAAATGTGACCTTTAACTGACTTTATAGTACTTAATGGGGACTCCCATTCAAAAACAGTCCTCCACTATTTATCGCACAAATGTGACACTGCATTTAATAACAAGCTATAACCTAGGGTATCAGATTGAAATAGCTAAGTATTAAACTACATAGGATACCTGGCATATTTATATAGTTATAGGCCATTCTGTCCTTAACCTCCTAAAATGATAGGCCAATTATGAAATATATCATATTGTTAGATTAATGCACCGGTAACTGTGTCTGGTGACATGTCTGATCCAAACGACATTTTTTTAAGACTGGACACTCTGTATCTATTCAACATGTTCGAGCCTATTTATTGTATAATAATAGTCAAAAATATATAATTCTTTTAGTGTGTCATTAATAAAGGCAGGTAAATAACTTTAATTAAAATTCTAAAGTAACTCAATCTCGTTTAATTATATCAACAAAACATTAAAAAGCTAATTGTGTTTTTACCGGATTCCGTCATACCTATTAATGTCAATGCTTATTAGGCATGCACTCTCTATTTCCTAAAATAAAATATTCCCTCCCATATAATAAACATTACATATTCCCCAAGAAATTTATTTATTTTAGTGCATATTCTTATTCTCTACTCTGTGTTATTATTGGTAAGAAAGCATACCAGCATTAAAATGAAGTGATCTGGTGATCAACAACTATATTACCTGATTGTCATAATGGCTGACACAATTTAAAGAAGTAAATGAATGAACATATGAATGGAGAAAAACAGAATGACATACAGAAGAGCTAGATCTAGCCACTTCATGCAAAAAACGACGCTGTCCTTCTATCAATTAATAAATTATCACCCTCTTTTCCATTTCATATATCAAAATAAAGAAGAGACTAAGTACTTCCATTTTCAATATTAAACATGTTAAAACTTCTCTTTGAAAATCTAAGTATTGCAAAACAGAATTTGAAACAAGAAACCCATGGGTCACACGGCTCACCTGCGCTATAAAAAAACATAAAACCAGAAATTATTGAAAGGTTTAAACCCAAAAGTACTCCCAAACATTCCTTAAAGTTGAGAGGGTATGATTTGCACAAACTTGAATCTACACTATTCTAGAATGCTTCGTTATAAATACATGAATGACCAATCATGGCTTTGCTATTCTTGAGAATAAGCCTGAGCAATGCTGAAGTAAATGAAGAATGTTTTGTTTACTATTTATCTTCAATGTTTATCCATTAAATCAGGGCATGTTTACTTTTAGTTGAACTTTTGCTGCTATTCTCGCGAGAACGTAGCTTTAACAAGTGATGCATTGTGGATCCAAATTACTGCATCAAAAAATGTTATCGAATGAATGTGCAGTAGTCCAAATTTTCTAGTTGCTATACAATATCTGTGTAGACCAATCTGTATGATAGAATCCTTATCCCTAGATAGATTGCAATCAGATGTACATGTATGCATGTAACATTCGAGATTGTTACAGTAGCTTTTAGTAGCCCCTAAAACATTGCATAGGCAGATAACAAAACTGTATAATTTGATTGATGTACTCTGACCAACCCTATAAAATGTCCCTAGATTTTTTTTTTTTTTGTTGTTTTTATATTTAATTTTTTATTTGGTATCAAGAGAAATACAGTGTTTCATTTTCAAAGTTAAGTTTTACCATTTTTTAAGATTTCAGAATATCAGATATGCAAGCTGTTCAGTGTTACATAAAAAGATCAGTAAATATCTAAGTTGTAGACTTCAATGACTACCATCAGTTTGTTTGAAAGAGCACCCTTACGACTGCCACAAAAAATAAAACTGTCGTTGAGAAATATGGGTCAAAGTACATCAAATAATACAGTGTATTTTTAATGACAGCCTTACAACATTTGTAACAACAAGTTGTTGGTACGAATTTCACATTCCTGTTGTCGGTGTAAAAATCGTTTTTCCCACTTGGCCCTTGGTACGTTACATTTTAATATTTTAAATCTTCAAAAGTAAATTGGACAAATTTGATCTGTACCTGTATTGCAACATAATAAACATATTCATACAGAATTTATTTTAGTCTAAAGATATTGACCAATAAAGTTTGTAAGATTATAGAGGGAAAACAGTGCCTTATACTGACTAACCCCGCAAAGGGGAATAACTGTTGTTTCTGTAAAAGTCATCTATACTGTACACTGTTCAGGGTATATGCAGGCTGGTGACTGTTAAAATAATGATTCAAGTGGCATATTGTCTTCATCTACAACCAACATCTGATGAAATCTTACCCCTTTTAAACTTGATAACAATGTACTGTATACAGGGAAATTTTCCCCCTTGGAAAAAGTGGGCAAATTTTAAATGGGGCAAATTCAAAGAATACTGTATACCATTAATTTCTGAAACAGAATTGTGACCGGGCAAATTTTAAATGAGGCAAAACTGTTAGCAAAAGGTGGAAATAAGCCTGTATACAGTATTTACTTCCTCTGAATATGGTCTCCTTTGTTCATGTATCCTTAAAACCCCCAACTTTGATGCTGCTAAACAAGTCACACATACAGAGTTCTTTATTCAGGGAAACATTAAAGTGATGTGCATACCAGTAATGAAATATCTTATTAGCATGATAGAGAAAAATATTGCAACAATCGGTTTTTCTTCCATATAAGATGCTTTTTGCTTGAATTTAATATTGTACATATACTCGCCTACAAGTCGATTGTGTTTTTTTCCCCAATAATACTAAGTTGATATGGTAAATGGTGTTTTCAACAATGAAAATGTAGTACATTGATCTGCACAAATAAAGTATTTTACTTTTATATAGAAATCGTTGCTCCTTAACATGTACACAAAGTCTGAACACATTTTTACACTTCACTGATTTATTCAGTCATGGTTAAATATTCTTCAATCAGTTGTGCAATGAACAATGTAACAATTAACAAAAATAAGTTTAAAACTTACACATATGAAAAAACTCTTTGCATATGATTTTGACTAAACACAGCACATACATATATACATTACAAAAGTTTAAGTTTTCAGCCCCAATATAGAAAAGTTTATTCATTTACAATGTAGTGCAAAAAAATATGTGGTGGTGAAAAAATACATACAAATGGAATCATATATACAGTAAAACCAAATCAACTATGCACATTACAATTTTCTGTCAATTCAAAGTTATTATGTACAAAAATAAATAAATCAGTGCAGTGTAAAAATGAGTTCAGACATTGTGTACATGTTAAGGAGCAACCATTTTTATATAAAAGTAAAATACTTTATTTGTGCAGATCAATGTACTACATTTTCATTGTTGAAAACACCATTTACCATATAAATTCAGTATTATTGGGAAAAAAACACAATCGACTTGTAGGCGAGTATATGTACAATATTAAATTCAAGCAAAAAGCATCTTATATGGAAGAAAAACCGATTGTTGCAATATTTTTCTCTATCCTGCTAATAAGATATTTCATTACTGGTATGCACACCACTATAATGTTTCCCTGAATAAAGAGCTCTGTATGAGTGACTTGCTTTAGCAGCATCAAAGTTGGGCCATGGGGTTTTGAGGATACATGTACAAAGGAGACCATATTCAGAGGAAGTAAATACTGTATACAGGCTTATTTTCACCTTTTGCACTTGCTAACAGTTTTGCCTCATTTTAAATTTGCCCGGTCACAATTCTGTTTCAGAAATTAATTCTTTGAATTTGCCCCGTTTAAAATTTGCCCATTTTTTCCAAGGGGGAAAATTTCCCTGTATACAGTACATTGTTATCAAGTTTAAAAGGGGTCAGATTTCATCAGATATTGGTTGTAGATGAAGACAATATGCCACTTGAATCATCGTTATAACAGTCACCAGCCTGCATATACCCTGAACAGTGTACAGTGTAGATGACTTTCCCAGAAACAACAGTTATTCCCCTTTGCGGGGTTAATCAGTATAAGTCACTGTTTTCCCTCTATAATCTTACCAACTTTATTGGTCAATATCTTTAGACTGAAATAAATTCTGTATGAATATGTTTATTATGTTGCAATACAGGTACAGATCAAATTTGTCCGATTTACGTTTACACCGACAAGAGGAATGTGAAATTCGTACCAACAACTGTTACAAATGTTGTATGGCTGTCATTTAAAATACACTGAATTATTTGATGTACTTTGACCCATATTTCTCAAGGACAGTTTTATTAGCTCTTCTGAGCCAAAGGCTTAAAGAGCTAATGCTATGGCCATTTGTGCGGTGTGCGTCGTGCGGTGTGCGTTAACTTTTTAGAATATGGGCCATAACTCAAGAACCCCTTGGCCAATCAGTGTCAAATTTCTCACAGGGTATCCTTGGTCGAAGGGCTACCATTAATACTAAAATAAGGGTTGGGACCCTAAAACAAGGGGAGATAATCAGGAAAACAAAACCAAAAGTACTGGTTGCTAAAAAATCATCTTCTCCAGAACCACTAGGCAGATTTTCACTAAACTTACATACAAGGATCAGGATATGTTGAAGATTAAAATTGTTCAAGGCATGACCCTGGGGCAAAGGGCGTGGTCTCAAGGTCACTTCAAAGTTGACCTTAATTTACAATTAATAAAAATGTTTATATTTTGCTTACTATAAGGACTAGGATCATCAAATCTTGTAAGTTGATGCATCTTAGGACTTCACATCATGTTAACTCAAAAGTAGGTCATGGTGACCTACTTTTTTAATTTGCTGGCATTTGTTTTCAAATTGATTTGAAGGCATATTTTGAACACTTTAAGGCCTATGATCATCAAACTTAGTCAGTTGATGCATCTTGGGTCCTTGAACAACGTCAACTTGAAAGTAGGTCACCGTGACCTACTTTTTGAACTTTATGACTTATCCTTTTTAAAACATTTAATCCTATTATTTCAGGCACTGAAAGTGTTAGAATCATCAAATCTTGTAATTTGCTGCATCTTGGGACCTTAAAACATATTTAAGAAAAAGTAGGTCACTGTGACCTACTTTTAGAATTTTGCAGGCATTTGTTTTCAAATTGTTAAAAAGGATATTTTGATTACCTTCAGACCTATGATCATCAAACTTGGTCAGGAGATGCATCTTGAGACTCTGAAAAATGTCGGCCAAAATGTAGGTCACGGTGACCTACTTTCGACATTTTATGGCTATATTTAAGTATCTTAGGTATTTATTGGCTTAGAATCATCAAACTTTGTGAGTTGATGCATCTTGGGTTTTCGGAGAATGTCGACCAAAAAGTAGGTCATGGTGACCTACTTTTGAAAATCTCAGATATTTATTGGCTTAGAATTATCAAACTTGGTAAGATGATGCATCTTGGGACTCTAAAAAATGTCAACCAAAATGTAGGTCACGATGACCTACTTTCCACATTTTATGGCTATATTTAAGTATCTCTGGTACTAAATGGCTTAGAATCATCAAACTTTGTCAGTTGATGCATCTTGGGTTTTCCGCGAATGTCGACCAAAAAGTAGGTCACAGTGACTTACTTTTGACATTTTATTGCTATATTTATGTATCTTTAGTACTTATCGGTTTAAAATCATCATACTTTGTCAGTTGATGCCTCTTGGGTTTTTGGAGAATGTCGACCAAAAAGTAGGTCATGGTGACCTACTTTTGAATATCTCAGATATTCATTGGCTTAGAATTATGAATCTTGGTCAGCAGATGCATCTTGGGACTCTAAAAAATGTCAACCAATATGTAGGTCACAATGCCCTACTTTCAAATTTTATGGCTATATTTAAGTATTTACTGGGACTTATGGGTTTAGAATCATCATACTTTGTCCGTTGATGCATCTTGGGTTTTCGGAGAATGTCGACCACAAAGTAGGTCACAGTGACCTACTTTTGAATATCTCAGGTATTTATTGACTTAGAAATTTCAAACTTAGTCAGCAGATGCATCTTGGGACTCTGAAAAATGTCGACAAAAATGTAGGTCCCGATGACCACATTCGACATTTTATGGCTATATTTAAGTATCTTAGGTATTTATTGGCTTTGAATAATCAAACTTTGTCAGTTAATGCATTTTGGATTTTCCAAGAATGTAGACCAAAATGTAGTCCTAATTGGCTAAGAATCATCAAACTTTGTCAGGTGATGCAACTTGGGTCTTAGGATACTTTAGGGTTAGAGGCTTCAAATACAAGTGATAATTTGTACAATTTATCAGAAGAGCGATTCAAGGCCCTTGGGCCTCTTGTTATTTGTGGCAGTCATAAGGGTCCTCTTTCAAACAAACTGATGGTAGTCATTGAAGTCTACAACTTAAGATATTTACTAATCTTTTTATGTAACACTGAACAGCTTTGCACATCTGATATTCTGAAATCTTAAGAAATGGTAAAACTTAACTTTAAAAATAAAACACTGTATTTCTCTTGATACCAAATAAAAATTCTAATATAAAAACAACAAAAACAAAATCTAGGGACATTTTATAGGGTTGGTCCGAGTGCATCAAACAAATTATATAGTTTTGTTATCTGCCTATGCAATGCTTAAAGGGCTACAAAAGCTACTGTAACAATCTTGAATGTTACATGCATACATGTACTGTACATCTAACTATCTATCTAGGGATAGGATTCTATCATACAGATCAGTCTTCACAGATATAGTATAGCAACTAGGTCTCTGAACTAGCTCCTACCTGATAAAAACAATCTCTCGATGATGCAAACTAGCAGTAATATCATCTCTCAATGATTCAAACTAGCAGTAATATCATCTCTCAATGATGCAAACTCTCAATGATGCAAACTAGCAGTAATATCATCTCTCAATGATGCAAACTAGCAGTAATATCATTAATTCCTATTGCCACATTATAAAAAAAAAAACAAATTGGAATGAGATAAAACTTTTTATCTTCCTTTTTTCTCAAATAGATAAATATATAGTTAAACATGACTTTACATAAATTCATATGTATTTACATCTTATGACTCCATATATATAAACATGATAAAGGATCATATGTTACAAGAAGTTCAAAAGTATATTCTGCAAAGCATAATCACATTAAGTATTACTTTCAATCATTGACATAATTGTGGTAGTATTAAAACAAAAAATCTCTTTGGAACTGTAACATGGAACTTTTCGTGGACTGGACCAAAAGTAGTAAATATAGTGACATCATAATCATCAACGTCCTAGAGATCGAATGCCGTTATTGATGCTGTTCACTGCCTTGGTGAATTCCTTGTAGGATGTTCCACATGACGCAGTGTAAGCATGTGTTAGTGCCCTCTTCCTTCGGGGAGATATGGGTTTCCTCCCTTTCCTTCCAAAGAAGTTCCTCTCGACAAGTTCATCCTCTCGGAATAACTTTCTGGTCAGAATCCACATGAAGTTCCCATCGGAGCAGGCTGTTGACTTCACATCAGCAAGGATATCTCGTCGTATTCTGAACTCGAAATCTCCTGGGACTACATCTGTGACATCTTTTATCTCGAGGATTGTTGCAGTTGAGCTACAGGGCACTGTCAAAACCTGATCGTCTTTGCTCTTCTTTCTGTTGTTGACCCTATGAGCCACTTCCTGGACTGCGGTAACACCATCTTCTGATCCCTCATGATCAACGTTTTCCTCGGCAAAGAGAGTCTTCTTTGCTGTTAATGGAGAGGCACGACAAGCTGGCTGAGATCTTGATGGCGAAGAGTGGTTGGCTGAAGATGGCGATGGTAAGGAGCTGCTGGCTGGAGGTGAGGTAGGGCGCCTCAGAGGAGATGAGCGGCAGGCAAGGCGAGGTGATGATCTAAGTGGTGAAGATCTGCAGGCTATAAGTGGAGAGGATCTCAGTGGTGATCTGAGTGGTGTTAAACATCGAACTTCCACAGGTGAAGGTCTTTTCTCTTCGGTTCCTCCTGAATCACTTCTATCACAGGTGTTGCATTTGGGTGATAACGTGCTGGAATTTCCAGGATGGAGTCTTCCACAGGCACAATTGTGATTGATGGTAGCCCTGGCTTAGGAGTCGATGTGTTTTCTGTTACCCATCTAACGATGTCGCTTACATTGGCAATGTTGTTGGTCTTTAGGGAAAGGTCAGCAGAAGTTGCACGTAGAATACCGAGAATCTCGTCAAGTTTGCCATGAACTGAAGACAGCTCTCCACCATAGGAATCTGTTTGCACACTTTCTTCACAAGAAGTACGAGAGTCTGTTTGGGTTGACACAGTCTTCCTCTTCTTTGCTTCATTCTGCTTGGCCAGAAGGTCTGTTATCTCGGTCTCATCCTGGATTACAACCACTTTCTCTGTTTGTGAGGAGGTGCAGATCTTGTTGTCCTTAAAGTACCCCATCTGAAGTTCAACAACTTCACTCTCATCTGTTGTAAGCTCCTTAAGGTAGCACGGATCACGGCGGGGGGTAGCAACAGTAGAGGCTCTTCCAGCAGCTGATCCCTCATACAAGACTGTAACCTTCCTGCCTTTTAAACCCTGAAATGTTCACACAATCTTATTAATACAAAATTTTATGGACTTAGAATTCTCTCTGGACTAATTCATAAAATAAATGTACTTCTGTATAAATACATCCAGGGTTGGCCAAAAAGGTGGGAAATACTGATATTTCTCAGGACGCTGGGAATTACCAGGAATACTACATGTAGCTGCAGAACAGTTACTCTCTAAAAATATATATATATTAACAGACGGGAGAGCTACAGTGCCACCCATTGAAAAAACTGTATATTTATTGCTCACTAAGAAGTGCGCTGTTTCTCGATTTATTTCTCATTGTTTTTAAAACTGTCATATCAAAATATTACTAAAAGTGTGTTTCTAACATATTCTTTCACTGTTTCCACAATGAAACATTCCTTATAAGTGTTTTTAACAGCCCTCCTGGCCCTGAAATTGAAATCATTGAAAAGTTTGCCTATTTATACTGCCATTTTGGTCTTCACGATAATTCAGTCCAACACACTTAGTACAAATGTAAACTACGAAAGTAATAGAGGAGTAAGGACTCTTGTGAAGTTTTTCTTTTGCAATCCAGGTAAAATTTCAAAGAATTAATTCAGAAACAAGCACACTTTTTTGTGCACAATAAATATACAGTTTTTTCAATAGGTGGCACTGTAGCACTCCGGTCTGTCAACATATATATTTTTTCGTAGAGCTACAGTTCTGCAGCTACAAAATTACTAGTAATTCTGGGGATTAACTTGTAATATCCTTGGAAATACTGGGAAATAAGAAACAGCTACATTAATTTATAACTTTAATCAATTTTGCCCAGGTCAAGACAGGTAACTAATACCTCTAGCTGAATGTCAGACATTGAATGTCGGCCCATTGACATCTCGGCCCAATGACAACTCGGCTCAGACAGCTCGGCCCATACAAAAGACACCTCGGCTCAAACAAAAATTCATTGAGAAAAAAGTATTTTTCCGATTTCAGAATTTCCTCTTGAAATAAAACTTTTATTGAAAAAAGACATTGATTAAATTATCATTTTTTTTTAAATTTTACAAAAACTCCGACGGGTATATTAACTATTATCAAGAGAATGAGAAAACATAATTAATGCGCTAATTGATAAACAAAGTGCCGCGGCACATCCTTAATTTGGAGTCTTTGGGTCTGCACGTTTAACTTCCATTGAACATTAATTGTCTCTATCCTTTCTTATGAATAGCGGTACATTCACAAACATTTAAGGTTATGGTTTCAACCACATTGTACATTAAAAAAATTCCTTCCATGTCAAATTGACAAAATAAAAAAAAAGTTTACATGTAGTCCTTTCCTTCTCACAGACTACAGACTCCTGTCATATGCTTTAAATTGTCAGAGAAACAACGCAAAATGATACGATATTAACATACATTTTTTAGTTTAAATTTTATAATAAATAACCATATTTATGAAATGGTATGAAAGAATTGTTACTATATGTTGAAATAGTAATTCCATATTTATTGCGCATTTCTCCATGACAGAGATGCAAGTTAAGGAGTTTCAGAAATAAACCAATCATCTTTCATAGACCCCTCCCCCTTCCTTTTTGATTTTTAGAAAAAACATAAAACCGTAAGAAAGATAACTTATCTTTTTTAGATTATTATTAATAACACCAATTCAGACACCGAATTAAATTTTTCTATCACAAATTTGCTTGGGCCGAGGTGTCTTTTGTATGGGCCGACGTGTCAATAATTTTGGGCCGACCTGTTAGGGCCGCGGTGTCAACCGTCACGGGCCGAGGTGTCAATGGGCTGAGATGTCTGTCTACCCTCTAGCTAAGATGTCAATCTGGTATCACCTTTGGCAGTATTTCATTTTCAATAATCATAACACACTGTATTCATAAGTCACGAGTGGCACAAGTTTCATGCTTAAGTCAGATCCATAAAATGAACCTAAAGATCCTATTTATGGTGATTATCCCTGAAATTAACACATAAACCTCCAAGGTCAACTTGTTAAAACAAGAGGTCTATAGGCCACAATGCTTTATCTAGTAGCTTTGTTCCTTATTATCCACTTAATAATATATATTGTGTCCCTGTCTGGTCCTTGGAAGTCATGATTCAAACAATTCAAAATGTACACTACCTCAGAATGCTTCAACATAGGGTTCAATTTTTATGGCCAATTTGTTCCTGCATAAAGATTTTAAAGAATTCTGCAACATTTTTCAATCTAACTCCCAAAGATAGTGGCCCTGTGGGTCATGATCTGAATTAGAATCGTACACTACCCCAGGAAGATTCTACATAAATTCCAGCTTTTGTGGTCATGTGGTTCCTGAGAAGAAGATTTTTTAATTACCCATTTTTATTTTGTTCTTTTCTTGATTATCTCTTTTTAAGTGGTCATTGCCTTCCAATTTAACAATTTAACTTCACCTTTTACCAAGGGATGCCTTGTACCAAGTTTTGTTTAAATTTGCCCAGTGGTTCTTGAGATTGTAGACTCTGCAGTGATTTTAGAAGGATTAAAACCAATTTTTTATGGACTCTAATCTATAATTAATATATATATTTAATAATTTTACTAAACTGAAAAAAGACTTGAATCGGAAAATCTTTTTGTTCTTAAAATACAATCAGGGAAACATTCTGCTTATGGGTACAGGATGTGGAATAGTAATACATGTATCACAGTTTATTCAATTTAATTAATTGTATATTCCCAACACTGGCAATTCCTAGCCAACCCTGAATACATCTGGATGAACCTTAGTCACTCAAGTCAAAACTTCTCCGTTTCTATTTCACAATACCTTTATTTTCTTAAATCAAGACCGAAACAATTATATATACTGTGTGTGAAGGGTAGAGTATAATTGCATTATTTATGGATTTTTTTTTTTTTTTTTTGCTATTTCACCTTTTGAAAATGATTACATTGTTTTAAATTTTTTCAGTCACATTTCTGTTTCAGAAATAATACTGATTTCGTTGCAAGGGGAAAAGAGGCTACAATGAAACTTGGATGAAAATTTCTGCATACTTTATACATGAATTTAATAATGATTTACCTCTATCACTCTGCTTTTAGTCTGGTCATGTAAAGCTGGGTCTTGATTGCCTTCATCCTCCTGTAAATAAAAAACAAAATCACATGTAGGTATGTCAAAATTGTGATGAAAAATGGTAAGACATTACACTTTCCATCATTCCACGCGAAAATAAATGTTTGTAGAACACCTATGCCCCCTCTCCATATAATTGGATTTATCTCAGTATAAGGGATATAACTCTGTCAAAAATGGCTCGATCATACCCAAAACAGAGCTTCTCATGACTAGATATTTTTATGATAAGTCTGTATACTGAATTTCATTACAGTATGTGCAACCTCTACAAAGAAAATGAACAGAAAGTGCAAATATTCGGAATTGGACAGACTGACCAACAGGCAGCAGCAAAGAAATTTGACCTTCCTTCTTTAAGGAGGGCCTAAGAATCTCACAAAAATATATTGTAAAATCAATGTTATATATGACCAAGATGAAAATTTGTATACCAAGAAATTAATCCTTTTCATGTCAGAGGCTATTTTAGAATTAGTTTAACTGCATGATCATGATGATAGAAAAATACAAATAATATTTTAGCTGCATTATAAACATTTTAATGTTTTATTACCAATAAAATTCATCATTTCATTTCCTATGACTCATGAAATATGTATGTTACAAATTATATGCATTTGACAATGCAAAATGGACTGTCTCCAGATCATTATATGCTTTTTAAATTGTAATTAAGGTCTTCCGTTTCCAACGGGAGACCTTCTACTGATTCTGTTGGTAAAGATTATTAGGGTCTTTCGAGCTTCCTTCGGAAGATTCACCCATATCCACGATATTCACTTAAAACTAAAGAGAATACCTCAGTAGCTAAGTAACGTACACTGTACCCATATAATAGGGCTGAAACAATTCATCAAAACATTGATAATAGAGAAGTTGAGATTTCTTACGTGTATGTGTACGGGCACGTGTAGTAGGGGAATAACCTAAACTCTGTGTGTTTTACATCATCAATTTTAGTGACGTCAAGATTGCTACACGTTCGTAAAACTTGTAGAATGGAATCTTCACGTAAGTGAAAATGTGTAGCTTTAATAATAAAAATTAGCCAATCTAAGTGTGAAAATGTGATTGTTGTACATCATATAGGATGTTTACTTTCACGAGCACTTATTTTCATCAAATTTTGTTTATTAACTGATGACAAAAAACTCTCTAAATAGTTGAAACAGAGACACCGATTGCAGTGTACACGTATTACTACATGTTACACGTCATAAAAATCTTCAACAAATTCTAAAAAATGTGTAGGTCAAAATATATACAAGTACACGTACACGGTACACATAGCTCTCTATTGTTCAATACATAATTTCTCTATTCAATATTCAATTCACTACTTCAATTTTCAATTCAATACATCTTTTTATAATCAGGGTAGATTACATTTGTACCCCTTGAAATGACCGGCTTTGTACCCATTTGGACAATTTGACACTCAAGAGAGAGATAATGGAGACGGAGGAAGTTTTAACGCAGGCTGCTACGGCTAGAATTGACATAGAGAATGTGTTATTGTAATCGACAGGAGCAAAAGAAGCATTTTCTTTTTGTATCACCACCTTTTACGTATCTTTTAGAATCTGAATACATTTGTTTTCTTTGACCTATGATCAGTTTCTTTTTTAACAAGTTTAAAATGTATCGCATCAATTGAATTGTGAGACAAGTAATTGCAAAACATATCGTATTGTGGAGGGGGTGTATCGTTTCAGATAATATAAAGCTATGAAAATAATTTAAGCTATCAACAAGATCCTAATTCTGTAGTTTAAATGCTGGCCATGTGATTATTCTAGATCTGACAGAATTTAATGCGAGTGTGCTCATCAGTGCTAATGCCATAATCGTAGATATTGATAGATATTGCTATATTAAAATTATATCTAATAATTACACATTCATGTAGGGAAAAAAACGCTCTACTGTTAAAATGATGTCCTACACTAGTCCTACGACCCGGCTTGTGGTATTGACTTGTCCCGAGACACAGTTAGAATACTCTTCATATAACTAGAAACATTTACTGACGTCTTCGTACTTTGAAAATAGAACATTTTCAATGAAAAAACATAAACGAATACTGATAAACCGACAAACCACAGGTGCTTGGGGACAGGACCCCCCCCCCCCCCCCCCCCCCCCCCCCC
>PRKT01000681.1:228949-250134 GCA_003671525.1 Saccostrea glomerata
TAGAATTGACACAGAGAATGTGTTATTTTAATCGACAGGAGCAAAAGAAGCATTTTCTTTTTGTATCACCACCTTTTACGTATCTTTTGGAATCTGAATACATTTGTTTTCTTTGACCTAATGATCAGTTTCTTTTTTAACAAGTTTAAAATGTATCGCATCAATTGAATTGTGAGACAAGTAATTGCAAAACGTATCGTATTGTGGAGGGGGTGTATCGTTTCAGTCCTACTATATAAAGCTATGAAAATAATTTAAGCTATCAACATGATCCTAATTCTGTAGTTTAAATGCTGGCCATGTGATTATTCTAGATCTGACAGAATTTGATGCGAGTGTGCTCATCAGTGCTAATGCCATAATCGTAGATATTGATAAATATTGCTATATTAAAATTATATCTAGTAATTACACATTCATGTAGGGAAAAAAACGCTCTACTGTTAAAATGATGTCCTACACTAGTCCTACGGGCTTGTGGTATTGACTTGTCCCGAGACACAGTTAGATTACTCTTCATATAACTAGAAACATGTACTGACGTCTTTGTACTTTGAAAATAAAACATTTTCAATGAAAAAACATAAACGAATACTGATAAACCGACAAACCTGTCACCCTTCATGGTCATGCAAGTAAAGAAGCACATGTAGCGTAAACCGAAAGTGAAACTAAGTTTAAAAAAAATGGGAATTTGGACATGAAAATATTCGATCCACTTGTACATGTAGTTTTTATTTTTGAAATATACATTGATAAACTAATTCACCATGATAACACATAAAAAATTTTGTCCTCTTATTAAGGCTTCACGATATTTATATTGATTTTTAAATTGTTCAAATCTGTCAGTTTTTCTTCTTCTTTGTTGAGAGAGGGGGGGGGGGGGGGGGTATTTGGGTCGTGTTTATGATTACGACACTACTTAAATTTTTTCCTGTTAATTGTCTTAAGTAATTTAAAATTATCCAAATGCTAAATGAGTTATTGTGCTTCATACCTTTTAGACCAAATTAAATTCAAATGATGTCGATTTTTTTTTTTACCTTTATTTGGTTCCTAGTTTAGATTGAAATTTACTTTTAAAATAACACGCTATGCATACTAATAGATATGAACATGATAAACTTACTTGTCAAGCCGAGAAAGGAACTCTTTATAATAAGTAAGATAGTTGACAACGCCTCTACTTATAGAGTAATTGTGTACCATACGAACACAGGAAGCCATACTGAAGAAGGGTGACACCAATGTTTCCTACCAGTACACCGTCTACCTGCCACTTCCACCTGTGTATTTACCATCTACATACTGCCCCCTTTACCTGTTCACGTAGTGGTTATCGCCAGGGGTACTTAATCATTTCAGGGCTACCCGGGCCCTCTCATCTTAGTCTGGGATTTTCATAAAATTCAGTTCCGTAAAAATCTTAATTTTATTGATTATTAGGTATCTTTTGGGAAAACAATTTCTACATGTAATACCATTAGAAACAGATAAAGTTCATATTCAATACATTTGAATACAACTTATTATAATTGATATATTGAAAACCAAGTAAAAAAAGGTGTAAAAAAATATTTATCTATAAATCGTAAAATCAACTTACGTGTTCTTCTGTATTGACTGCTTTAAAAGTGTCTGCTGCCTTTTCTTTCCAAAATGTCTTGTGTTTGTAACGCTATTTTCAAAGCATTTATAAATTAATCTATTTTTTTTTTAAAACAAACCGACGTCGGTAATTACACTATCTGTAATTTAGAGTTAGGACGGGCAATCTGGAAACATATAATTAATTATACGATTATTTACCAGGATTTAAAAACTGATTAATTGTAAGTAAATAGTTTATATTTAGATCTATATTAGTCGAGGAAATAATTAAAAAAGAAATCATGCTAAATACTTGTAAGTAAACTAAATTATATTAATAAGAATGGAAATTATTCGTTTCGTCATAAAACGTTCTGTATTTTATAACAATCCTATCGTGTTTTGCGTGTATCCTATCGTGAAAACCGTTTATCAGGTCTATCGTGTTTTGCGTTTATAGTGTTTTGCGTTTACCGTGTTTTGCGTTTATCGTGTTTTCCGTTTATCCTATCGTGCGTGTATCCTGTCCTATCGTGCGTGTATCCTATCGTATCGTGCGTGTATCCTATCGTATCGTGCGTGTATCCTATCGTATCGTGTATCCTGTAAAGAATAACGATGCGGGTACTGTACCTGCATACCGAGTATTTATATCTAAGTTGATTCGATACGCAAGAGCATGCTCTACGTATAAACAATTTCTAAAACGGGGTTAATTACTGACAAGCAAGTTGATGAAACAAGAATATCAGCAGTCTCGCTTAAATTCATCATTTCGTAAGTTCTATGGTCAATACAATGACCTTTTCAGCAAATATATGATAAACGTGATTACTTTAGCTTTTCTATCGTCAACTTCCCTTACTAATGCAGAAATATACCTTCATCACCTGTATACGGAGTGTATATATCTCAGTTGATTCGATAAGCAAGAGCATGCTCTACGTATGAACAATTTCTAAAACGAGGTAAATCATTGACAAGCAAGTTGATGAAACACGAATATCAGCAGTCTCCTTTAAAGTCATCATTTCGTAAGTTCTATGGTCGATACAATGAAATTGTCAGCATTACAATTTATTATTGAATCAGATGCCGACTGACGTTTTTCATACCAATTGCAAGTCCATTATTTATACACTGAATTGAAAACGGATTTTTCCGTTATTTCTTGATCATGACAAGGAGCATACGGTGGGTGTGACCGGTCGGCAGGGGATGTTTACTCTTCCATGACACATGATCCCACCTCTGATGTTTTGGAGGTCTCTGTTTGCTCTGCTCCTGTTTGTATTGTTTTATGAACTTTGATAACGAATAATGTTCGTTATCTCCATATCCTTTCATCTTCTAAGGATTTATATTTTAACTAATAAATTCCCTAGAGCTCACCGGCGAATATTTTTCATCATTGTCTGCTCCAAGTCTTATTGAATAGATCAAAAGATCCAAAGCTTATACATCTTTAAGCACATGTTTTTTTGCATGTAATAAGTGTCATTCAAAATCTCAAGTACATGTATTTGATCTGTCTGTTTAAAACCTTCATAGGTAAGTACATCTATGCACGTATACTGTGATTAAAGCATACAAAGGAACCGTTGTTCAAAGTGACTAGACGTTGCAACATATAATAGTCAAATAAATGATAATTTGAACCAACACTGTTACATCTAAAATTACCCATGAAAATGATTTTCCTAGGGGAAGGGGGTGTTAATGTCTATTATCTCAGCAGCTAGTACGATACATGGATTAAATATGACCTTGTATATTGGTTAACGGAATGTTTCTTTTTTTTAAAGTTCTGCTTAAATTATTTACTTTAAATGCAAGAAACCTTATGAATATAAAAAGTTCCTGTAAAGAAGTCAGTGATTTGTCAGATCCCGAAGTGTTATCGATAAAGCATACCCGTTGATATCGACCTCACGTGAGAGACAAAATGCGGTTATCAGGAAAGGAGGGCGTCTAACGTGCTTGTATTGTCAGAACTGTTCTGAAGTGTAACATACCCACGGTGAATTCATATGATGGTATATATTGCTAACTGAATGCTTTCTTCCGTAAGTATTTACTTTAAACAAATATTTTAATTTAAAAATTGAGAAATAAGATTGAACCCACTGAAGTTATCAGAATTTGTTCATCCTTGGGTATGGGTTGTGGCACAATATTTCTTGAATGTAAGATCCAGATATTACAAACCAAAACGCCCCCTCCGCCCCCTGCTTTAAGGCAACCAGGTTGCTTTGAGACAACCAGGATATGGGGCCACTTGACCCCGACATACACAAAAGTGTCTCCCAGTACCCGCCAACCCAACCCAACCCCCTCCATCCCGGAATTGCGACACTTAGAAAAGTTAAAACCATAAGGTCCCGATTTGATTTTTTTATAGCGAGCGTTGAAAAGCGATGTTAGTAACTGCAAGCTCTAACGACAACGCCTGGGCGAAGAGAAAATTCGAACTTCTGCACTATCATTTCATAGAATTTTTTCCGCAGAAATTTTGACCCACAATGCATCGCTTTGTACACAAACGCTAAAACCACATTCTCGCGAGAATAACGACAAAAGTCAAAAGATAAATAAACTTGCCTGGACTTAATGAATTTATTTGTTTATTGCAGAAAAATAGTTAGAAAGTGATTGAAATAAGCTCTGTTCATGCTTAGGTTTGGTAGATATATACAAACGACGTCATGTGACGTCAGAGTCTTGCACACTGAATGTTTCGTGCGGTTTGATGAGTCCGATCTAAATGAAAACTGGATAAGTATCTGCGCTCGCCCTAACGCTCGTATCGTCAACATATTTATTACATGGGCTCCCACTGATAAAGAGCTTTTGATGGTAGATAATTTACACTCCATGTATAGGAAAGTCCAATGAACTGGTATAGTGTACTATTGTTCGTTGATGGTCAAGGCTCTCTGCTGTTCACACTTTCCTACACTGATGAGTGCAGGGTATCACCCTGATCCATATTCCAGTGTCCTGCAAAATAAAACTAATGACAGCAGAAAAAAAACTTTTAATTATTATTATTATTAATGATCTTTCAACTATTAGTTACCGGGAAGGCGGGCTGGGGAGAAAGCGTCTGGTTTTAATAATTTGCCGGTTCAAAAAATGGGATAACTTCCGGTGCAACGATATGATAAAATATGTAAGTAGTTTTACTAATTATACATCTTTGGATATTCCTGATTTAATACTTTGTGTTTCATTCCAACTAACAGAGCATAGAATCCCTGTCCCAAATTAATAATTTTCTATTTGATATAAAATAAGAAAATCTTGATTAATTTATTACAAATGGTTATACATGTATAAACGCAACAGAAAAAAATATATTGTTTTCTAACAACGCAGGGCAACTACTTAATCTTTTCTCTATGCTTGGATCCTTATAATAGAAATGAATGTAGGACAACAAGACGAAGCCAAATTTTAGAACGTCAACCGAAATATGTACTGAGTTAAAGGGTTAAAAACTGTGGTTTAAGTTTTTATAGGGTATTTATAAACGAAAGATATTGATTTTTGTTGAAGAAAAAGAAAACGTTTACTTATCTCTATGATTCAGTGTCACTCCTTGTGATGATTTCAATTCAAAAGTTATTAAAAAGTTTTGGACAAAGCTTAATCAGAAATTCGTCGACAGGTGCAATATAATTTAAGTTAAGTAGATATCCATTAATTTAATTTTATCCGGACATCTTTGTTTGCTTGTTAAGAAATATAAACGGTCAAAATCAAAGTACTGTGAATGAACGATAAAAAAGGAATATGTTCATGTTTGAAGTGAACTTAAAGTAAATTCATTTCTATTAGCAAATGTCAATAGATATAAATCATATGCATGTATGAGTCTTCAATAATTAAATGTTTAAATTTTTAATTATTATGATTATATATTATTCACTAATTTACATTAAAGTTAGAGCTCTATTATGTTACTTGCAACTATGAAAACTTTTATCGCTTGTCTGAAAAGAAATTTTATAAAATGATTAAGAAATCCTATAATTATTAAAGAGAATTTCCTTAAATCTGTTCAACAGTTTCAACACCTGCAACAATATCATTTGTTTTAACAAAAATAGGTGGTTGTGTAGGAACCATAAAAGTACACAATTCTAACAAGAAAGAGAAATGTGTTTGAAGTCCAGATGCCATTTCAAAGATACAACTTTTTTACAACTTTTTTGTGAAAAAAAGCAAAAAACACAAGACTTTTGGAGGTTACAACCGAGATATATCTGCATGCACGAAGTATGATAGATGACCAGAGGGATAGACTGTCTCCTTTTTGAAATGCAAAAATAGCCCTTTTTCTATTATGAGAGTTCATTGAAAGGTTTTTAGGTCCCCTAATATTAATTTTTTAAAGATTGTCAGGTGAAAATGAAATTAAGTTGTCAAAGGAAGTTAAAACCCAACCCCTTTCGGAGAAAATAGGATTTTTTAGTTTGTATTTTTTTCTTTTCTTTTTGAGGAAATGGGGTGGGTGTAGTGAGTGTCATTGTTTGTAAATGGAGTCGTCAATATTTATCTGCTCTGCACTTGTCAAGTCCAATAGCATGTGTTTACATCAGAGGTGTTTTTAATTGATTCCTGACTTTTTACTTTTCATTATCCATGTATCCATTAAAAAAAACTTTTCACACTTCGATCCTAATTGGACACCGATGATTCTTTGTAATTCTTTGTAAAATCGTTGTACGACTTTAATTTGCATATCATGCTTATAAACATGGTATCAAAGACTAGATTAAAAGAAAATCCGATTTCTATAAAATTGCATTAATTTTTTATTTCATGTTGTACAAATATCACATTTTTAAAAGATCAATTTAAGACTTTAAAGAATATTAATCCAAATTTAGATGTACAGTTGTATAAAACTAAAGCTGTTGCATGAAAAAATTTCAATTTGAAGCTTAACTTTGAGACCATTTAAAATTTTTTTGGACAACTATCCTTCCTGGCTGAAAAATGTTTACCCTAAAGAGCAACATTTACAACGTGACATTGAAAATCTAAAAAATTAAAAATGGAAATCTAATACATATTGAGATAAAATTTTTAATGTATCAATCGTAGCAAAACAAAATCAATCACAGATAAAACTTGAGCCTTTGGTACTAAATTAACTGTAGATTATTACTCTAAGAAGCTTATCTGAAAATCCCACGTCCGTCCCCTCCCTCTTTATCGGATGCCTTCATGGTTTTCCCTATTCAAATCATAACAACCGACGTAGGTTCAGGCTAATTAGAAGAAAATTATACAATGAATATACAGGAAATATATTTCAAATCTTTTTCTTTTTCTCAAGAACAATAAAATCATTATTCAACAAATTAAACAAAATCATGGGAGTGTGAATATTCAAAGTTGTCCAAAGCATGATATCGAAGGTAAACACAACAGCTAAGTGTCAGAGTTATATAGAAGAATATGTATAAGTAATGGTTTAGTTCACCTGAGACGAAAGATTAACTAAGCTTTTCTCATGAAAAAAAAAAATGTGTCTCTTCCAAAATTGTGAATTTTCTTGTCCCTGGGTTAGGGGTTCTGGTTCCAGAACCCTGAAGAAGACTTAGATTGATGTTAAATTTTTAATCATCTATAAAATGTTTATTAAGGATATCCAATCCTCAGCCAGGAAGGATAACTCTAAAAACTAGTATTTAATTTGAAATGCATCAAAATGAAGCTTGAAAATTATTTTTTTTTTCATGCAACAATTTTCATTTTATTCATCTTTATAAGATTCAAGGTCGTTGAAAGTCTCAGAAAAGGTCTTATAAAAGTTGACATTTGTACCTTATAAAAGGAGAAATAATAGTACGGTTTAAGGGAAATAAGATTTTCTTTAATCCAGTCTTAGATACCAATGTTTATTAGCATGATATGAAATGAGAAGTGATTTTCGGTGTCTTGCAATTATAATACATGTCAGAAATAGAAGACAAAAATACCAAATAAGTATAAAAATCATGAGAATTTCTCTGAATGCCTGGATACCTAACATTTTTTTAACCTAAATTATATTTGTTGATCAATTTCCAATTAGAAATTGCATTGTTGATATTCCAATTCGCCTTTTCTGCAAAAAATATTGAAGATTTGACAATTTTCCCTATATAATATCATTAACTTTAAACTTTAATTTTAAAGAAATACTGTGGATAAAATTGAATAACTTTGTGGATTCAGAGATACTTTTATGAGTATTTTTGACTACTTTACTGCTAATTTTATAAACCTGAGAATCGGAGTACCTTGATTTATTGGAGATACTAACAGTATATGATATGCATAGATGTCGGAACCGCCCCCCCCCTCCTTCGTTTTATGCACAAATAGACATTATATAGGCTTTAAAATTGGGATTTACCTTTTTTGTTGGCTAAGCCCCCCTTCTTTTGTTTAGGCCCCCTCCCCCACTTTCAATCTGCTTCCTATCCCCATGTGTATATGGGGAAAAAAGATTACACTCATACAAAATACTTCACATGTTATACATATACATGTACACTAGTACTGAATGTTCATGCAGTATATTTGTAGATGTACAAATGCAGTATGCAATTTAAATGAATTTTTTTTTAAATAAATACTGCTAAAACCAAACACTCAATCCTTATCAAAGCTCTCATTCGAATTTTATAATTTCAAAATAAAAACAATTTTCTTTTTATTTGATTTCTATAAGCTGAAGATATGTGATATTTTGTAATAATTTTGTAATAATGGTGAATGACGTAATTTTTATTTTTTTTTTACACAGAACACAGTAACAATGGAATAAAGACTATACAGTTTTTACCTGCAGATACAAGAAATCATTGTGGTATACATTTTTCTGTTACTTTATGTACATGTATACAGTTTTTACCAGATACAAGAAATCAGTGTGGTATTGGTATATAAATCTCTATTACTATTAACATAGACATGTCACAACACACTGTAGAAAGAAAACATAAATTATCATGTTTCAGTATGGTGTGTAAATTATGAAGTTGTTGAGTTCAACTGGAAAAGTTGACATGTAATATTTCAAATGAGTTCATATTATACTTTTCTAAGAATTCAAAACCTTCTGTTGTCAACTTGTAAAGACTTGCAAAGAAATCTGTACTCAGTGTAAAGGTATTTATGTATCTGCATCTAAATTCACTTTTATCCTTCATGTTATTAAAACTAAGACATTGATATATGCCTGCATTATAAAAAGAGAAGTGTAACTGATGTATATAGTTCTAGTACAATGTTTTAATTTACAGAGAGATCTCCCTGACTGAGGAAATCAACACAGGATTCTGTTATAAAACCACGGGATGAAGAGGAAATATGTCGTCTGCTGTCAATAATGTATAGATTTGTGTTACAGAAATCTTTCACAGTGTCAGGAGTTAGTCGTGGTCTTCACATTTCACGTGTGTCTACAGACAGGGTCTGGATCAGTGATTATGAAGGCAATCTTATACTGACAAACTCAAAAGGAGAAGAACTAGATCGTGTGACAGATATAGCTAGTGAATTGGGAGGACACACTGTGAATTCTGGCGGTGATTTATTTTATATAGACAGGAATTATAACATCAATAAACTGTTTACAGAGAGCAAAGAAAAGATTACGATGATAAAGTACAAGTTATCACACTGGGGACCACATTGTGTCTACAGCTCCCCCTCTACTGGAGACCTGCTGGTCGGCATGTATAATAATGATACAGTGACAGGCAAGGTAGTGCGGTATAACTCCACAGGAGAAAACATCCAGACCATACAGTACGACAACAACACAGGTCAGGGACTGTATAGACATCCTATCTACATCACAGAGAATCACAATGGAGATGTTATTGTGTCTGACGGTTACCATCATGCTGTAGTGGTGACAGATCGTGACGGTAATCACCGCTTCTCCAACACACGTAATCCATCAGGATCACAACTATGGCCACGTGGAATCTGTACTGACACGCTGTCACACATCCTGCTGTGTGATTATTGGACCCGCTCAGTACAGATGTTAGACAGTAATGGTAACTACCTGACTGGGATACATATATCACTACACGGGATAGACTATCCACGGGGCCTGAGTTATGATGATGACACACACCTACTGTGGGTAGGGTCGTGGGACAACAACACAGTCAACATATACAGAGTAGTAGATACAGACTCTCTCATTGGTAAGTAGTAATGAAGTCTGTTTGACTGTTGTACATTAATAACATCTATACTAATTGATAACACCATTATGTGAGGGGGATTATTTAAGAATAACTAGTTACTGTCATAATATATGTACACACATATATATATATATATATATATATATATATATATATATATATATATATATATATATATATATATATATATATATATATATATATATATATATATATATAATCAAGTGTTTATTTACCAGTGTCTAAGTTTAATCACAAATGATTAACAACAAACTAGAGATCTTAAAAAAGTTTACGACTATAAACATTATAAAAAAAAAAAGACACGATTAAAAAGAAATGATAGATTTACATCAAGTTTTTAATTAATTGTAAAGTGTTCAGGTGTTGTGTGTACCTCTTAAATAACTGATTCATCTGATGTACATTGATGCTTGTTCATGGATTTTTGTACAATATACTGTCAAAGAGGTATAATTACCAACTTCTGAAACCTTGTGCTGTTTTGTTCGATAAATACAATAAGTGAAGTATGATTAATTTTTGAGAAGTAGTGGATTAAATTTTAAAATCTTTCTAATTATTACAATATCCTGTTTAATAATGTTTGAGTATTCCGTTCAAGTAAATTCTATCATGGTAACATTTAAAACAGATGACAATTTGTACATGATGTACTGATCTTGACAGTTAGATGTAGACACCATTGATATTAACACAGCTTTGTCTAGGAATGTTGTGTATTTCTGTAGCAGGTGTTCAGTAAATCTACACTGTGTACTGACTTGACATTGATATTAACACAACTCTGTCTAGGAATGTTGTGTATTTCTGTGGCAGGTGTTCAGTAAATCTACACTGTATACTAAGTTGACATTTTGTGTTTGAGAAAGTTCTAGATGAAATATGGAAATAACTGAACAGTATTCAAGCTTAAAATTCATTAAAAAGTTTAAGATTCAATTCAACTTCATTAAACAATAAAATATTTCTTAAACACACAAGAATAAGCATGAATCAACTGCAGTGACTCTAGTAACTTTCTAATGAAAAGGAGACAGCCCAATTTTAGTATTTGAAGATGAAGAAAATAAAATTACCCCCCCCCCTTCATTATAAATGTGTAAAAATAATTCCTGGGGAAAAATAATTAGCCTCCTGCCTTGTTTCAGTATAGTTTGTTCATGAAACTAGAAATAAAATTTTATTATTACTATCTTATCAAATATAAGAACACCGTATGGTAAAGGAGGAAATACTTTATATTCATTATTTGAATTATTCTGTCCATTTGCAACTCTATGTATCCCAATCACAAGAACTTAAAAAAACTGGAAGCCCTTATCTGATAATGCACTTAAAGTGTTCCATTTGTAGTTTTTGTACACTGTTACAAGCATCGAAGGTCACATATAGAAATATGATATACGTAGGGTTGGTTTCTGTGCTTTACACACACTCAACTAATACTTGACTTAAATACATAATAATAAATTGATACTTGGGGGACTGGAGGTAAGGTGGGGGATATGGGGGTTGGGATTGGAGGCGAGGGGTAATATATGGAATTATTGTCCTAGTTGAAGTTGCGTTTTTAATTATTGTGATGTTAGGTTTTAAACTTCTGAACATTTAGACCGCATACACACTGTTTATAAGCAAATAATTGGAATCATACTTTTATTTTTTATGTCCACCCTGACCATGAAGATTGTGTGTGAGTGTGTTTCACTGTTTTGTGTTTTTACTGGGGGGAAGGGGTGTCCTTGTAAAAGTGTGTCTCATCATTCTCATTCAGTGAATTGAAGTTATGTTAGGAAATTATTCTTGACACAAAGGTTACATACCAGATTGGGGCATGTCATTACTAAACAAAGGTCATGTATGTATTGTTAATGTCATAAGTACGTAGCTAAAGTACATTTTTAATATAAGGTACATTGACCTTGAATGTTTTATTGAAGTAAGAAATTTAACTTTGATTGGTCATCTATATGATGATTAAAAAGCTTATCATTTGATTTAAGGTGTTATGTGACCCAACGTAAGCAAGTTACCGGTATGAAACATCATCTTATTGTCATACTCAAAGAGTCCCTAGTAAATATTATTCTTAAGTAAAAATAATTTTGGAAGATGTATTCAATACTTTTTATATTAATAATTATAATATTAATAGCAGTTATAAATGACATTTAATAATCAATGATATTTTTATATTGTTTTAATGCGTCTTATATGACAATATTGGAAACAGGATATTCCAATACATAATCATTTTAGATGATAGATAAAATGTTTTATCACTACAATTGATAACATATGTTCTTCTTCAGTATATCTTGGAATAATTTTTCTTATGAATTTCAATGCATGCATGATTTAGAATTCTTTTCTAAAATTGTCTGGACTCAAAACATTTTTACTGCTGTAATATACTTGGATACTCTAATGTCATGAATATTGGAACTTTGTTTGTAGAAAGTACCAAAATACTGGTATTATGCCTTTGTTTGTGAAAATTAATCAAAATTGATTCCCTATAAACAATATAAAACTTTTTTCTACTAACAGGACTTCCGCTGGAGGACATTAAATGTAGAAAACATCCCAAAATTCCCCTGGACCAGTTCTGTACCCCGTGTGGTGTTTCCTTGTGTGTGGAGTGTACCAGCTCTGAGGATCACAGCAGACATCAACTTAGAAATATAGAGACATTGTTTGACAAAATTCGCCAGATAGAGGGTAATTGTTTAAGATGTCTTTGAAATTTAATATATGAAGCAAATGAAATATATTTTAAAAATCGAATTTCATTTTGCTTTAATTATCAATAAAATATTTATTACTATATCCTTTCATGACCTACGCCAAACACCAAATGAGAAATCTGATCAAAGATTGAGGGTCATCCATTTATTTATCTGCCTTATTATACCCCCGCTTGAAAAATGGGAGGGTATATAATAATTGGTATTTTCGGCCGTCTGTCCGTCCGTCTGCCCGTCCGTCTGTTACGCTTTATCTCTTATCCGCAAATCCTCTTATACTACTCAGTGAAATTCAATGAACTTTTACAGAATCTTTTTACATATTGCCATTGTGACCTCCTATTTTACTTTCTTATTCGAAACGTATTTTAAGTTTCCCATAGCAAAACATGGACATTGCCAATATATGTTTACCTATGACGTCACATATAGAAGCTTCTGGATAACATTTGATAGGTCGAGTTATTCCTCTTTACATATTACCTGAAACAATATACAGCAACACATTGACATTATAGGACGCGGGGGTATTATTTAGTGAGTTCATTGCTCACAGTTACCTCTAGTTGTCCATAGGTTTCTCTTCAACAAACTTAAAGGGATTATATGAAGATGACCGTGTGTGTTTGTCTTTCTAGCTGTTCATTTGTCGGTCGGTACAATTATGTCCAGACCAAAACTTAATCATGGGGAACACTGAAAGCTTATTCTGGGTACAATGATTTTGTGTTGATCCCCCTTTTTCAGATGCATTTGGTTAAATCTAGGGAGATGGATTAGCTGTACAGTATTGAGTTGAATATCACTGAACGTAAGGATAGATGTATTATCTAAGATAGAATGGACAATGTGCTATGTGTATTCAATGCTGAAATAAAAAAAGAAAACATTCCATTTTGTATAACATTCTTACATATGGTGAATGTAAATAAATTCAAGGAGTTTTTCCCAAGTTTGTTTTATGTATGCATTTCTTGTTTATTTTGTAGATGGAGATACACTATTGATGTGCCTTCTTCTTTCCAATTCTTACAAAATAAACATGAAAGAAGAAAACTTGATGACCAAATGTAATGCTGTTACCGAAAGCTTTTATTCAAAGGAAATCACAAAGCCATTTGCTCTTACAGATCTAGAAGAATACAAACCAATTCTGAAACTCAATGAATCAGAGATCGGCTTTTCAACTGAGCTCTTCAAAAACTTAAGCTTCCTGAAATTTTCAAAGCAGTTTGGGTTGAACTTTACTGATATTTTCTTGAATTGGGCAGAACAAGAAAACATAGCTAAATACTGTAGATCATGGAATTATCAGAGAGGAGAGGATGAAGTTTGCTGTTGGTTACTGCCAGGAAAAAATGATGAGGGGTTTTTAGAAAAACTTGGAGAAGATATTTTTACACACCCAACGATGGAGGACCAGTCATTCCATGAAACCGTATTTAAGAAATGTAAGTCTATTTTCAGCTCACCTGAACTGATTACTTGGATATAATTCAACACAAGAAGTTTTGGGGTAATGAATTACATGTATTTGTCCGTGATTTCATCATCTATACCTAAGTTTTTAGTTTTTCCTTTTAATCCTTTTTGCGTGGACCCTGAGGTCCACACAGTAAATATAAAAGCAAGTTGAACTGTATACGCTGGGCATACGGCAGGCTACGCTTGCGCGAGAATTATAGAGAGTTCCAATCAGCAATCTTCGGCTAACTACGCAACACTAATCGCAACTTCTCGGGCATTTCTGACCAGCTTTCCGACCTCTGATGGAAAGGCCCGTGGTCATGCGATTATGATTTTAGAGTTAGAATATATAGAAATCCAAAAACAGCTTGTAACAAGTTTTCCATGTTGGTAGGGGGGGGGGAGTCCGGGAAAGAATCTGCGTACTATAGAGCTGTGCTACACGTGTACAGTCAGATTTAATTTTACAATGTTAGATTTCTTCCGAATAAATGTTGAATACTAGTATATGTAAAGTCCCAGACATTTTAGGTTACATGTATATGTTTCAAAATTTTAAAATGACAAAACTAAATGCCATGCAATCGGAGACAAGATTAAACAATTTTGCTATGAAAGTACAATCAGTCAAAGTAGGCATGTCATTGTAGAAAATGGGAACCAACCTACATTAATTTCCAACAAACTTTAAAATTTTCTTTAATTGATTTTCGGTTAGAAACACATGCATCTGGTCCACGTATTGTAGTCCTTTTTTAATGGACAGCAACTTTTGTAAGTTAAACACGATAAACACTCAGCTCACCTGAGTCAGTCAAGCAGCTGAAATTTTCTTTAAAAAAATATTCATAGTCCTTTTGTACTCATTTGACCTCAATTTTAAAATCATTTTACTGAATTAAATTGTACTTATATGAAATCTCTCTTGGGTTATTTGAAAAGGGATACATTTAAGAATTCGCAAAATTTATGCCATTTTTCAAAGATAAAGTATATGCTACTTTTGATTCACAATTTAATCTTGGTTAGCATGCAATTTTTGTCACAATTACAGATTCATCATGTAAGTACTCAATTAAGTGTGCTATATAGATCAAATTTAGATATGTGATAATGTTGCATGTATTGGCATTATTGCTAGACAAACAGGCCTTTGAAAAAAGTATAACGATTGATAACGGAAAGCCATCCTAATTCTACTAAGAAAAATTGTCCAAACTGCTTTTTTTTTCCTTTTAATTTACAAACTAATAAGGAATAAATAAATCCATGAAAATATGTGTCATATTTGTATACAGAATGTAAGGTTCATAAATAGGAAATCTATTGTTATGATTGTTTGAATAAGTCACCGCTCTGTTTAGCTTCAGATCTGTAACGTTAAGGTTTTATATATTTGTCTTTGACCATAACGCTACAGATCCCCTATATGGCCTAATGCAAAAAGGTGCAATATTTTTTTCCACTTATGGAGAGAATTTCTCCACTTTCTAGCATTGGTCAATCAACTAGACACATAATGTATCCAATATATCAATTTTATCCATCTACCAGCAATTTATAGTTGTTTCTCTAGACAATGGGGTAGGTAGATGGATAAAATATATAGATCAGTTAAATAATGTGCACAGAACTAGGGCGTAAAAGATAGTTAATTGACCGATGCTTGAAATTGGATGAATTCTCCCCAGAACTGCGCAAAAATATTGTGCCGTAAATTGTGCTGTTTTGCATTAGGGGATCTGTAGCATTATGGTCAAAGACAAATATTAAAAAAAAAACTATCAAGCTACAAATCTGCATCTAAGCTCTGTTTTACTAGTATTTTGTCATTATAGTTGGAATACCAATGCAGATCATCCTAAGAGGAGATAAATCTGTCAGGAATTTCATTGAGAATTTAAAGAAAGGGAAGACAACCATGTACCACGCCTCTGGGATGATAGTAGGGTGTGCTGGTAGCGGTAAAACCACATTGTTAGAGAGACTGAAGGGCATTGACCTGGAAGAAATAAAGAAAAATATCAGGTCAACAAGAGGAGTCGATATCCACACAAATGTCTTTGATGTGACAGATAGCATCCGAGGTACTCTTTATTCATTGTCTTCATTTATTGTGATAAATTGCTATTGTGTGATGGAATTCAAATTGAAACAAAGTGGATCATGGATCATTTCACTAGAGTCACATTAATTTACGCAGTATGATGTGTTTTAAAGAAAGACTATTTAAACAAATAGACTGTATTTAGTTCTTCCAGGCCAATAGCCCAAAGATGTAATGTTATGGCCACTGAGTAGTATATGTAAACTTTTAGTTAACCTGATCTGGAGGCTCCAATGAGCATATCTGATTAAAATTTGTTCATTTTCTGTTGTGTCAATGTCGTTGTTTTAAATTTTTCACAATTTTTTCGTCTTCTCCAGAGCCACTGAGTCAATTTCAACCAAATTTGATTTAGTTTGTTAAACAAATGACCCCATCTTCTTTCAAGGGGAGACGGATATTTTTATGCCCCCAATTTGAATAAGGGAGGGATGTTGCATGATGCTGTTGGTTGATCTGTCGGTCCACTTAGTTTCTTTGTAACATGAATAAAAACGTAAAATATCAATATTAAAAATAACATATCATTTTTATAGTTTCACTTGGTTATGACATGAAGGCAGTAGGTGATCAAATCTACAATAATGCCCTTCGGGCGTTATAGAATTTGAACACATGACCGAATTCATGTCATGCCCCAATGAAACTCTGATATCTTAAATTCTTGTGTGAAAGTGAATAATACTCATATGATGATATCATTATTTGAGGACAGTGCTCATAATACATCTACATTATATTCTTAGTTGCAGATTTATTTAAAGTAAACTAGTTGTCTATTTACAGTTACAAAGAAGTAAGAAGGTCTTTAAAATGTATTCATTTTTATTTACAGCAAATTCTTCAAACTAACAACAGCACTTTAAACTTAGACTTGATAAAAATGATCTGCAACAGAGTGTTCCGGAATCTCATTCAGAAAATGCGGCTGATGACGTGAAAACGGAGGACAAAATGGAACCAGTTCATGATCAGGGTCATGCGACTGAAGCATCAAACTGTGGACATATATCACGAGATGATACCGACATTAAAACTTCCCCATTCTCTCCACCACAAGGTGCCATATCAACTTCAAAATTAGCAGAAGATACGAAGAAAAACAAAGATATTCTTGGCCCAAATAATCCAGGAATTTCAGGAAATTTGCAGATTGATGCAAAAAACATTTCAGAATACCCAGATAAGAAAATTACAATGACAGACTTTGCAGGACAATGTTCATATTATTCCTCACACCAGATTTTTTTGAGTCCCCGGGCGTTCTTCATTCTTGTGCTGAATATGGAGAAGTTTGATGATAAGGTTGGAGAAGAAGTGTGTTGTCAGGAAGGCTCCGTTTATGAAAGATGGACACACAGAGGTTTGTTACCTTTACGTTATGTTGGGTTTGATTGCATAGTTTCCATAGGATATGCAATGCAATATGTGATTTAAAATTCTTCTTATTTCATACTCAAGATAGTAAAGGACTCTTTTATAATTTTTTTATGAAACTGCAGTTTAATATATACATTAGTCGCCTTTTTATTGGATGAATTAATATCTAACGGTTAAAGATAATTGAATGGACTTGTGTGAGGAAAATGTATCTATTTCCATGTTTGTTTGTCTATATGTCTGGAACCATTTTTTTTTAATTTTACCATTTTTCAAAATTTTGTTTAAATAAATTTTGAAATACTCTTAAGCTTAATAAGCATCTGATGCTTATTGAAGGGGGTATTTAATTGATTGTGGGGGAGGGGGGAGGTCAACAAACAAAGAAGGTAACTCCCACTTTTCAGTGCCTATATATTATTTATATAGGAAAGCGTATGATTGGGAGGGGGCTAAGCCCCTGCCTTAGCCTCTTTTTGGTCCGATGTCAACACGACAATAATTTTACAATTTTGTTGATTGAACTCTTCGTTTTCTTCATAAATGTTTGACTTTAAGTAAACTTCTTTATATGTATTGAAATCATTTAAACATTGTCCTCCATAGTTCACTTTAAGTCAAGAATATATTTCATGTATCCAATATCTGGAGCAGGATGTTTTTTTTTTTAATTGTAACATTAAATTATCTATAAACTAGATATATTTTGATTATTTCATGGCATGCTTAGATTTTAGTACATTTAGATTGGCTGTATGGGATGGGGTGTCATTTAGTCAAAACCATCTGGTGTTTTTATGGGTGAAAGTTTTCAAAATGAAATGTAAAGCAACATACAATCAATCAATCTCTATGATCTTATACAGTCCCTGAACCATTCTACTTTCCCACCGGAACGGTGAACGAACGGTGAACGATCGCAGAGCGAACGGTGGGTGAACGATGTGCGAACGCTGAACGCAACTTGGTGAACGAAGGGTAAACGGTGAGTGAACACAGAATGCAAACGGAGTGCGAATGCGAGCGCAAAGTGAACGGTGAACGAACGATGAACGCAAGATGAACTATTTATTCGGAATGCCTCTGATCTTTTCATTGCATTGAGATTACTATTATTTTTTTAATAGTTCTAATTTCAGGTATTTAAATATGGATAAACAATAGATAGATAGATAAATAGATAAAAACATTTTTGTTCTCTACATATATGTATACCTATGTTTTAAATCGATCTTTTTATAACACGATTTTATTTGCCGTAAAACATATGTATTTGTTTCCGTATGCGTGTAGATTAAATAGAAAATTAATCTATTTATATAGTAAATATGCTTATTATTTTCACTAAAAAAAATGTGGACTTCTGAAGATCAAACTACTACTTATAGAATGAATTAACTACATTGTACGCGGTTGAAACATTCATACATGTATTTCCGTGCCAAAGCGATTCTGAGTAAAATAACGGATTTTTTTTGTAAATGCAAAATTATCTGTTGACATTGACTGTTATCATACTGCATAAAAACTCTTGTTTTATTTAAATTCTAATGCAAAATATTCTATATTTATGTGCCTTTTTATTCTTTTATGACGATTATTTTAGCTAACTTCTTCATGTATCTGTAGACATATCCCGGCCGTCATTATATTCGGTTAAGATGTTGGAAAGAGGCATTCAAATTATTTGCAATAGATAAAATTTTCAAAAAGAAATAAATAATGTGCTGTCGTAGTTTTTATTGAACAGAGAAATGTACAAGAGAGAGAGAGAGAGAGAGAGAGAGAGAGAGAGAGAGAGAGAGAGAGAGAGAGAGAGAGAGGTAACCCCCTGATTCTCAGATATCTGTTGTATCAAATAAAAAATCTTAATATTTTTTTCTAAATTTTACAAGCAGTAAAGGTATTTTTTTTTAGATTAACAAATCCATTTGACAGTAATCATTGGCTTTTTTCCATCATCAAGTTCACACATTTCAAACGAAGCCCGTGTTAGTAACGTGCTTGTGCTGTCAATCAAAATAATTCGACAATGTGGAGGTGTGGAAATCGCGATTCACCGAACATGCCGAAGGCAAACAGTCACTTTGTATTCCAAGAAGTTTTAATATTTTCCCCTATCATTTCTAGATCGGATTTTTGCATTCCTGCAGATAAAAAAAAATAATTGGAATATATACTTAGAAGGATTAAATTTTAAGTTGAATTTGAAACATTATGAATTTGAAACCAATTTAAAATACTACTCTCGGCACATTTTTTTTTTAAAAATACTATTGTATATTGACTGTTTGATGTTGGTTTTAAGACTGTTTTTGTTGTGTTACAATACAAATTAAATATTAATTAAAATATACTGCAAAAACTCAATAAGAATTTTATTTCAAGAGAAAAGGCACCGGGTGTGTGTGTGTGTGTGGGGGGGGGGGTCTTAATTATACTGAATGGCAAACATATATATTTAAACACATGTTTAGGTATGGAGAACGAAGGAAATTTTCTTCCCTAATAATAGACTTTTTTAAACAGTTGGTGTTTTCTAAAATTTAAAACCACACCATCAATTTAATTAGCTCCAAAGATATTTAATTAACTGAATATTTGCAGAACTGTTCATAATTCACAAACCTACATGTAGTTAAAATACGTGTTATCGAAAAATAATTTTTTTCTGTATTTTTGTCTTGTAAAAGACTGGTATCAATTATTATACATCCATTAATTACAATAAACTGATGCCATGCGTGAAGCATTTGTACAATTCCCTTTTTTAAAGTTAATATTTAACCATCATTCTAAATACATGTAGGTACTTAATGTATTATTTTTCAGGGAAATTTCATGAAATAAGTAACAGCTGAGTTATAATAAAAGAAATATAAATATCATAGATAATTTTGCAATGAAATAATTATTCTTCAAACACGATATCTAAGTTATTTAATTTAAAAAATCATGTAAATTCTTACCATCAAAAAGATAAGTCCTTTCACTTCGGAGTTCCGAATGACAATAAAAACTGAACGAAAAGTGAACGGTGAACGCAAGGTGAACACAAAGTATACGGAACGAAGAGCGAACGGTGAACGTTTTGTGAACGGTGAACGCGTGCGCACGGTGAACGGTGAACGCAGCACTGTGAACGAAGAGCGAACGATGAACGCACGCTGAACAAACGGTGAACGAACGCTGAACGAACGGTGAGCGAACGGAAAAATGGGAAAGTAGAACGTTTCAGGGACTGTAAGACTAATACATGTTTTATGTGTACACATAGTGATAAGCAAATCGTTTGTTTTGTCTTCATATCATTCACAGATTATCTTGAGTTCTGGATGAAATCCATTCACCAATACAGCAATGATAAGGCCCCTGTTCTGCTCATTGGTACACATAGTGAGAAAAAAACAGAAAAGGTATTTTTTTCATTCTACAAATATTTCTTGTGCTACCCCTAACAAAAAAATACTATAGTTAACTATAGTTAACTATAGTTTACTATAGTTAACTATAGTGATAACTTTGACACTTTGAAAACTTTGATTTCCTATAGTGATAACTTTGACACTTTGAAAAACTTTGGCGAAAACTTTGACACTTTGAAAAACTTTGGCGAAAACTTTGACACTTTGAAAAACTTTG
>PRKT01000681.1:252705-276041 GCA_003671525.1 Saccostrea glomerata
CGAAAACTTTGACACTTTGAAAAACTTTGATGAAAACTTTGACACTTTGAAAAACTTTGACGAAAACTTTGACACTTTGAAAAACTTTGGCGAAAACTTTGACACTTTGAAAAACTTTGACAAAAACTTTGACACTTTGATTTACTATAGTATTTTTTTGTTAGGGACTAGTCAGAGAACGAATGACCTTGTGTGATAGTAACTTGAATGTGCTTTTACACTCTCTGTCTGAATGTATAAGAAAACTCAATGCTAGTCCTCCCACAGATTTGGTCTGATTTCAATATAACTTAGAACAGACATAGATACATTATCTTATATAATTGTTTTTGATGTCAAAAAACGATTTTATTGGTATGATTACTCAAAGTTTTTGTGAAATGTGTCACTCTGATTTGATCTTGCCACAGAAAGAATGTTATCAAAATATACTGCCAAGGCTAATCTGATGTAAAATGAGTAAAGTTTAACATAATGGTTGAATTTCTTACCAATCTCAGTCCAGACTACAGACTACCGTGTGGTACATGTAGTATCTGCTTTTCTTGAAATTCCAGTCAATTCCTAAAACATGTAAATTAATGCACTTAAATTGGATTTAATGATCAATATTTGTAATATTAATTATGAATTGATTATTTATAAAAAATTTCCTGGTATCTCCAAATCAAGATAAATGACACGACTTTGAAATGTCCATAGGAGGTGAAATTATTTAAAGCCATATTCTTGACGTATGAAATTTTCAGACCACAAGATTACATTTTTCCCCAAAATTTTAAAGTAAACTGCTTAATAAATTAAGGGTTATCCTTGACAACTGTCACGGATAATCTATTTACATACATTGATATAGAATCCCTCTGTGTACTTCTTTTTATGTTAAATCTTCCCCAATCATTCCAAACTTTACATGGAAAGGTCAGGTTCTTGGTATCAAGGTTTGATAAACTTTTTATTAAACTGGTCCTATAAATGGTCGAGAAAATTATAAAATTTAAAGATCAAAATAAAATATTACATGAATTTGAAATTTTGGCTTGATGTGTGGGTTTTTTTAAGCAGGTTGGGACAAATCACCCAAATAGGATATAATTGTCCGTTTGGCATATTATATCCCAGATGGGCAATAAACAGGGCAAAAAATAATTTTTTTTATTTTGGCAATAAATATCATGAATAACAAGTTCATTGTTAAGAAGATTGATCCCTCGAAAGTTCCATACATTCTTGGTGACCAATCTTACAACTGTAGGGTTGCAGAAAAACTTTTGAACCAAACAATATTCCGTTTTAAGTGTTCTAATGTGGATTAGAATTTTTCATTTTTTGCACTGTAAATTTATACCCAATTTGGAATATTATATCACATTTGAGCGATTAGTTCCAACCTGTTTAGTACTAAAGTAGATCAACTTAGAACTATAAACATTGCATAATTAAAGAATAAAAGATAATTAAAGTCCTATAAATTCATATTTTTCACATTTAAATAATTACTGATTAATTGAATACCTGGTCATAGTTTATAATTTATTGTAAAGTACAGAATACTACAGTACAACAGATACGTTTGACACTGACACCCACCTTTCATGTAAACATTTGAAACTGACATATAATTTATATTCATATAATTTACTGAGCAAATATAAATTTTAAAAATACAAAATACTGTTAAATACAAATAAAGCAAAATCGGGAACCTACTTTCTGATGTTGTAGAGATGAAGGTCTCCCCGAATGCACGTTGGACACCACCACAGGTGTTTGAAGTCAGTGAAGTTTTTGTAGCGAAATACATGAGCGAATCTTTGTATGACTGATACCTAACGTTTCCCCAGATTCTTATCTACAGGAAAGCTAAATTAACAACAGATAAAAATAACCTGGGAATACATATAGTTTATAATTGATTGTAAAGTACAGAATACTACAGTACAACAGATACTTACGTTTGACATTGACACCCCCACCCCTCCTCCCACCCCCTTTCATGTAAACATTTGAAAACGAAACATAATTTATAGAATTTACTGAAAAAATATATATTTTAAAGTTAAAAAATACTTTTAAATACAAAAAGAACAAAAAGAGGAACCTACCTTCTGATGTTGCAGAGATGAACGTCTTCTCGAATGCATGTGAAACACCACACAATGTGTTTGAAGTCATCGAGATTTTTGTAGCGAAATATATGATTGGATCTTTCTGACTGATACCTAAAGTTTCCCCAGATTCTTATGTACAGGAAAGCTAAATTAACAACAGATAACATACCTCAGAATCCTGGAAAACATCGATAATTAAGAATTGGTTGAATTAGATCTAGTTATGTGTATCAGATGAAACCTTTGCTCTCTATATGCCTATTATCAACATCAGGTTACGAAACCACTTATATACAGTTGAAATATTTGAGTACATATGTAATCATAAATTTCTTAAAAAGTACTTGTTTTTTTTTAAAATGACATATGCGTGTTTTTATATATAAAAAAAAAATTATTCATTCCAAAACATTAACGGAAACATGTGTGATCTGACAGTGTGTTGGATAGCACAGTATAAAATATATGTCAAAATTTACAGTGTGAAGGATTGCACAGTTGTCCGAATAGAGACTTTTCACTATATTATTATCATTAGTTATTGTAATTTCTTAATACTGTATACAGGGTTATTTTCGCCCCGTGTTATTTTCGCCCTTTTGCATTTGCAAACAGTTTTCTACATTTTAAATTCGCCCAATCATAGTTCTCTTTTTAAGAAAATATATTTATTTTTCCAAAAAAGTTCCCCTATGATTCTTTACAAAATAAAATGCAGTATATTTTTGCATGAACTAAATTAGGTATGTATCACGAATAAGCATGAATATTGTCATTATAACGTCATAATTCCGCTCTTGACGTTGAAAAGTAAAAAAAAAAGTGCACACCACTAATTTATTTTATAAATGACAGTTGAACGCCATTAATTTATGGCATATTTATCCTGAAGCGCGTATGAAATATGCTAGCGTGAAGCGTTGTTATTGAAAACCTCATGAATCTTCAAAAATTAAATTCATATCTTAAATGCCGTGTAATTTCAAACCCTCCGTCTAAAATTTGCCCATTCAAGAAGAGAGCAAAAGTGGAGAAAAATAAAAATGGGGCAAAAATATTTCCCTGTATACATTATTCATATACATGCTTAAAAGAATGATTTATTAGTAAACTTGTATTTCCAGGAGATTATGAGTTTTTTCCATGAAATATGGGACACTCTTGAAATGAAGGACAAGACCTTGTACAAACATCTCCATGAGGATAGACAGTTTGCAGTTGGATTCCACGACAATGAAAGCATTGAAAACATTAAGCTCTCTATCGTTAAAGTTGTGCAAAATCTAAATCACTGGGGAGAAAAACTTCCACGCTCATGGGTCATGTTTGAAAAATTCTTCCTGGAAAAAAAATCCCAGAGGATAATGAAAAAAGAAATGCTGCTGGCGTTCAATGATGCATTGCCAAAAGGTATAAAGCTCGAAACAGTTGATGACATTAATTTTATGCTGCAGTTTTTCCATGACATCAGAGAAATTTTATTCTTCAACCAAGAACTACTTGATGTTGTAATCATTCTTGATGTGCAGTGGTTTGCAAATTTATTTAAAAATGTAATAACAGATAAAAATCATGCAGAAAAGGATTTATGTAGGTTTGCATCAGACTGGAAAAAATTTGATCAAACTGGAGAATTAAATGACACTTTGCTTACAGCTATCTGGGAAATGAAGGGAATAGCTTTCAGTGAACACAAAACAAATGTCATGCTATACATGGAGAAGCTAGGATTATTAGTAAAATTGGATGACAAAAAATGTTATGTTCCCTGTATGAACAAAATGCCATTTCCTGACAAGCTCTTTAATTCATACCCTGCCTCATCCATTTTCTGCTACATGTTTGATGTTCTTCCTGCTGGAATTTTTCATCGTCTTGTAGCTACATGTTTGCAAATTCCCTGGGAAATTGTTACAGAGAGAGATAGAATATGTATATACCAAACAGCAGCTGTTTTCTTGTTTAAGGATCATAACATATTGCTTGGAATGACTCCCAGGGAGATTCAATTACAGGTTTTTGTTATTGAAGGTGAAGTTGAGATATCAAAATGCCAGGAAATTAAGGAAGAAATAGACCGTATGCTTAATGTTCTTTCCAGAACTTTCCAGACTGACTTTCGATTTACATTTGGGTTTAAATGCAAAGCTACAGGATTCTGTGATAGCCAAGAAAGTTCTGTGGTCAACGAATCAGAATTTACAAAGGCATCTTTTCAGTGTCCTTCCTGTCCAATAGGGAGAAAGCACATAATCAACTCAAAGAATATCACAAAATATTGGATGCAGGTACATGTTTTTTGTAATAGTTGTTCTAAATCATAAAAAAGAAAAGAAATTTTATTGGAAAATCTAGTTACTGTAAAAAGTTTATGATATTGGATAATAGCTTGACTCTTGTACATATGTCTTCAGTTGGCTACATGGGTACTGTTTGTATTTTAAAGACATCAGTCAATTCAATTAAACGTCATAAACTTTTTAGAAAGTGCAGCATTCAAAGCGACTGTAGAATAAGTGTTTCAAATAATGGTCCACTATTACATTATTAAATCTTATATGATCATTCACAATGAGCACACCAGTTTAAGTGTCGTTATTTTCATGTTAAAGGTAAACAACGATGAAGTTGAGCCTTCTGAAGATAAAGGTATATCTAAAAGTTCACTGTTAGGGAGTTCTGGACGAAGTGAGTCACATCCAAAAGGTACCTCAACTAAATCTGAGATTAATTCTTTTTCATGTTATCCTCGATTTAACATATAGCATAGATTATACAGTGTACAATATAAGCGACTATTTTTGATGTACATATTAATATTTCCAATCAACGAATATAATTTTTTTCATGCATGAATGTATGTATGTAAATTCTCATTAAAAATGACAGACTTACCATTTAATTTGTAAAAAAGGAAGCTTATTAATAAGTTTAAATTTGCATTGCAATGAAGTGACCTATAGATAAAACCATCAAAATTAAATCACTTGTCATGCCCTACGCACTTCCTTTATTTCTTGTGTAGCCTGTAAACAAATTGAAATGCACGTATAAAAGAAAATAAACCTCAAACAATTAAATAAAAAAGTAAGCTTTAAGAACCATCTTATACTGATTTTTGATCAGAAGTCTGTATATGAAAGGCAGGTAATGCTTTTTCATCCTGAAAGATTAAGTAAATTCATTTTATTGTAGACATTTTTATTCGACATGTTGGAGAAAGATTGAAATGATTTCTTTTTTTTCATTTACCATAATCATATGGTATTCATATATACTATATTGTCATTAATTACCATACTTGGGCTATACTTATATAGATAATTTCGCCAAGATATTAAAGTTATTGCAAGTTGGAACAGAAGCAGTCAGAATCTGCTTTGATAAATTCTTCCCAAATGAGGATTTAGAAAAGACTCTGAAAGACAATGAAACAGACATAAGAAGAGGACAGTTCCGATTCCAACCACCCCAACTAGAGATTCTCTTCCCAAAGCAAGGTACTGATTGGTTTTTCATTCTTTAATGATAAACATTATGCTTCTTAAAATATTCTATTGCAAATAGAAATATAAAAGTCTGTAAAAAAGATTTTTGTTATGATAAAAAAAATTCTTTATTATGCACTGCATAATGTATCTCCTTTGACAACGAAAAAATTATAACTTTTTTCTCAAACAAAGAAAATTTTACCCTCAAAAAGAAGTAATTTTACAGTATATAACTTATCACTTAAAATGATAACAATAATCCCTTATTCCATAACAAAGCATCCCTTTTGAAATAGTATTGGATAAAAGATTAAACAAAAAAGTAAACCGAAAATGAAAGTAATTGAGGAACATCTACCAATAAAATATTTGAAGCATTTCTTGGTATCAAAACAAGAGTGGAAAAGTATAAGTCTAAATGAATTAAAGGTTACCAAAGATTGTAGGGACTATAATTGATAATTATATATTATGATATCCCAAATCAAAGTATGACGGAAAAATATATAATTAAATTAATACCATAAACCAGTGGGATATCTACAGACTTCAAGACACTGGATATTTCTATAAACCATGATGACATATGTAAGATCATGACTTCAGGAAATAAATCAAATGCTAAATTTTCATGATTTATCCAGGAAAAAAAAAAGAATAAATTGGCTGGATACTTTGTGTAAAAATTGTGTCCATTTTTTCTGTTAAAGAATATAAAATCCAAGTAGTTTGTGACGGCAAGGAAACAAAAATGCCAATAACCTAGTTTGGAACTATTACATTTTTTGTTAATTTAGATTTCTCATACAATATATGCATTACAGCACATTTCAAGAATTTTTCATAATACAATCTATTACTTAGAGATCATAACAGTGGTTTCAATAGCATATTTAATAAATTTAATGTTCCCAAGAGAAAAGAAAAAAACAATTGTTTTAAAATGGCATACTGTAAAATCACATATTTTCGTGGGATCAAATTTTCGTGGTTTGAGGAAAATCTCTTGGTTCGTGGAGATTTGATTTCGTGGATCAAGGATAAATGAGTACTTATGTATGTAACATTTTATATTTCGTGGTGGACATGAATTCGTGGGTCTTGTCATACCTCGAAAACAACAAAAATTAACCCCCCACGAAAATTTGTGATTTCACAGTAAGTCATAAAATTAGGAATAAACTTTCAACAACAACAAAATAATATATTATCATCTTTTTTATTTAGGTGTTTAAATAGAAATATCATAAGTAATATTTGGCTTGGAATCAATGTTTTTCTTGCAATCAAATAGTGTTATTAACAAAGAAAACAAACAAACCCTTTTTCAGTTTTTGTGCTGAAAGTGAAACCATCTATGTAACAAAAAGACATTTACGATAAATATACTATATAGATCAAAATATACTGAAATCTTCATTTTAAAACAATTTAAAAGCTATTTTGACCTATGTTTATAAAATTGAAAGATTAAGAGTGCTGAGAGATTATTGTATTAACATATTTGACGAGCACAACAATTTAAACATTTTGCTAGTGATTGTCAATGAAATTTAAAACCCGATATACTCCCAGGGCAAGTTAGGTTGTGTATGTAAAGGTATGGATAATTTCAATATATGAGTGAAGAGGAAACCCTTTATTTCTACTTAATCCATCTCAGACATGCATTTGTAAGTATGTTTAAGCAATTTTTTGAAGGTGGATCCAATACTGGTGTTTCGTCTTTATCTATGGACGTCACCATCATGTATAAATTGTTGAGGAATTTCTCTGACATTGTTCCACCTGGGAATGGATGGGGGAAAGAACCTACAATAGTGGACATCACAGAGAGTGATGACATAGAAAGAATCCGTTTATATAGAAATAAATACAGTCATACTCCAGGAAGTAGTCCTGTCATAAGTGATGATGTTTTTAACATAATTTGGGCTGATCTTTCTAAGGTAAGTAAAGCACTATACGTCGAGGTTATTTTGCTGTCCATCAGTGAATAAAATTTAAATGCATTCTAACAGTGGGTAAAATTTAATGAGACAATTCTGATTTTGGTTGTAGATTATTTCGACTGTTAACATTTATCTATTTTTGTAAAACAGGTCATTCATTAGCGATTAGAGCTTAAGTAAAACACTATGGGACCATTTTTATATCAAGCGATGAAATAATGTTTAAGCATATATCTATCAGAAGAAATTAGCTGGCGCAAATTAATTTATTCCATAGAAACACAAACAAAATTAAAGGCTGCAAAAAAAAAAAATATCATTTCAAAATAGTCCTGTCTTTTGAACATACATCTCTCAGTAGAAAATAACGCAAATCAGATTATACAAAAAAGAAATGAACAAATTTCAAGAGGGCACACATTTATATCTGCTTAAAACAACTCTTTCTGTATTTACATGTTTGTATATTTGCAAATTTCAACTATTTCCTCATTTATGCCATTTTGTTTTTTTTCCTGTTTAGCTTCAAAAAGCAGTTTCACAGTAAAAGAAACTTTTTAAATACATTAAGTTGTTTAATGTCTTTGTTTATTTAATTTAAGAAAAGGTTTCTATTTTATATTCTTTGTCAACAAAACCAATTGTATACCCTTTTATAAGATATGTATCATTTCTTTTCAGGCCATTCTAAGACTCAGTGGTGGTGTTTTGAGGAGAAGGATTAGTGAAATATAACTGAATGGATATTAAAATTTGACAACAAGAATCATTTCTATAAGAAAAAAAGATGTTTCATGATGGTATTAAGTCACATTTATTGTAAAAATTGTGCAATATTTTATAGTGCTGAATATTTTGACAAACAAGATATTCATTTTCCAATGACACATGATGTAAAATACCCTTCATGGATAATAGTTCGAGATTGAATTTACAATTTCTTACTATAAAATGGTATTTTACATATTACTTATCCTATCCCTGGATTTTATTATCTGTATCTTTTGTTTTTATTGACAATATATCAATAGGATTGGAGACAAGTTCCAATCCAACTACATGCTTTTATGAGGCAGTAATACCCGCACTAAGGTGTTTGCCTATAAATACACACTCCTACATATTGGATGGTTTCCCAAGGAAAAGTCAAAATAATTCTATAATTTACATGTATTCGTCAAATTGAGTATGAAATGCTAGTCCCTGTGACCATGTGACCTATGACTCAGAATCTCTTATATGTATTTTACATGCTTAATTCATTACCAGTTTGAATTTATTTACATGTAATGATGTAAATTAGTTTTTTTTTGATTTTGATAAATGTTTTGTTCATAATAGGACATTTTTAAATTTATTAATACCCCCCCCCCCTTTCGACACCAAAAACACACGCCATGTACTTTTTTTTTTAAATAGGCTTGATGTAAAAGTTATGTTAAAACATCGTTTGTTATGAATTAATTTAAAATTTGTTCTTGTACTATACGTGTTTACATGTAAAGATCTTTTATTTCTACATCACATTGGGTTGCCTCACCCATTATCATATTTTTAGATTAAGTGCCATTCGGCACACCTCGGCCGATTCCTTCATCTTCATTTTCATCTGATAAGGCAAGGGAATCGAACAAGGTTTGCCGAAAGGGGTAGCATTAGCTTGTGCTGCAGTCTGATGTGTATTGGATTAATTCATTTTGTGTTATAATTGGGTTATATTTCATGAAGTTGACAGGACCTATGACAGTTGGTAAGTGCAAGTTTAAGTAGAGTGGGGGTAAAATAAACCAAAATGATTAGGTTAAAGTGAAAAAAAGGGGTCAAAGATCATCGCTTGCCACAATAGACGAATTTCAATATTGTGAAGTTATCTCCCGTTGTCAATGTGACATTCAGTTACTGTCATTACCTGTGCAGATCCAGATTTTTTTTCTCGGGAGTGCGGAGGTGGGTTCACATATCAGTCAAAAAATTCCTGCCCAGAATGACCTGACAAGCAGGAGAAAAAGAACTGAAAACAAATAAAAAAAATCAATGATAGTGGGCATTGGGATTAATTAAATTATTTTATTTTTACATATGACCTAGAAGTTTGATCTACATGCCAAAAAAAATTTTTTTTTTTTTAAATTCATCATTTTGAAAGAGAAAAGTTAGGGTATTCATTATTATACATGCATGTATATTATTACCTGTTATAAGACCTTTCCTAATAAATCATGACTTTTGACCCTGTGACCTTGACCTTGAAGTCTAACCTTCTTTTCAAAAATGTTGCATTTGCTAATAACTTTTGATTGAGAAGAGATATGACTCTCACATTACCTAATTTTCGAAATATTTAACTCTCCTAAGAGATGATTAAGCTTCTGAGTAAAATTAAGGACGAGTAAAGGGTAGACGGGGCATTTTGCATAAAAAAACATAATTTTTCGACCCCCATTTGACCCCCAGGGATAAAATCAAAATTACCAAACCTTACTGCACATCTACATGACACCACTTACCATCTCCCAAAAGATGATTAGGCTAATGTGTAAAATGTAGGAGGAGTTCAAGGAAGACGAGGCTTTATGCATAAAACAAAACGTCATGTTTCGACCCCCATTTGACTCCCGAGGCAAAATCAAAACCTTACTGCACATCTACGTGAAACCACCAACCATCTCCCAAAAGATAATTATATAGGCTACTGTGCAAAATGTAGGATAAGTTCAGGGAAGACGGGGCTTTTCGCATAAAAAAGTAATTTTTTGACCCCCTTTGACCCCCTTAAGCAAAATCTAAATTCCGAAACCTTCCTGCACATTTACATGACACCAAGAACTATCTCTCAAAAGATGATTAGGCTCTTGTGTAAAATGTAGGAGGAGTAAATTGAAGACGGGCTTTTTGCATAAAAACATCATTTTTCGACCCCCATTTTACCCCCCCCCCGGGGGAAAATCAAAATTCCAAAACCTTGCTGCACATCTACATGGCACCACTAACCATCTCTTAAAAGATAAAGAGGCTACTGTGTAAAATGTAGGAGGAGTTAAGGGAAGAAAAGTGTGACAGACGGACGGACGAACATTATTTTTCGACCCCCATTTTACCCCCTGGGGCAAAATCAAAATTCTGAAAGCTTACTGCACATCTACATGACCCCACCAACCATCTCCCAAAAGCTGGTTAGGCTGCTGAGTAAAATGTAGAAGGAGTTCAGGGAAGACGGGGATTTTTGCATAAAAAACGTCATTTTTCNNCCCCCCCCCCCCCCGGGGCAAAATAAAAATTCCAAAACCTTACTGCACATCTACATGACACAACCAACCATCTCCATAAAGATGATTAGGCTTATGTGTAAAATGAAGGAGGAGTTCAGAGAAGACGGGGCTTTTAGCATGAAAAACATCATTTTTCGACCCCCATTTGACCCCCTGGAGCAAAATCAAAATTCCAAAATCTTGCTGCACATCTACATGACACCACTAACCGTCTCTTAAAAGATGATTAGGCTACTGTGTTAAATGTAGGAGGAGTTAAGGGAAGAAAAGTGTGACAGACGGACGGACGGACATGATTAACAACAATATACCCAAATTTTCTTCAGAAAGTGCGGGTATAAAAACTTTGATAATCACCTACCATCTATATCTTTATGTATTGTATATATGCCAAATACAGTTCTAACGGGCCTCAAACTGTCTGATATTTTTTAAACAGAATCATACGGATAATCTAGTGAATGATGAATTTGGAATGAAATGGAAAATGCCGATATGTCTTGTGTATTAATAAAAAATATTAAAGCTATAATCCAGAAAATTAAGTGTAAACATGTTCGAAAGCAAAACATACACACAATATATTGTCAGTACTTGCAGATGTGTTGAGTAGACTTTGGCGATTAAACGAACCCGGTGAACCAAAACACCAAACTATAACAGCTTTTGCCCTGTTTTACAAAAAAAAATGGTTAAAACTGTGTAAATAACACGAGTGTGTTCGATTTGCTAAAATCTGTACACAACGGAATGACGATACTTGTAAAGGAATTTTGCTTTCTAACATTTCTACTCTGAATAAAATTATTTTTCTGCATTTAAGTTTTAATGTTTCTCATTAATACACAACAAGACTGCCACTTTTCCTAAGGATTAAAAAGAAAGTTAGAATTTCTGAAAGTGAAAGGATGTGTCAATCAAACCCGCCAAAAAATTAAAAGTTTTGATAACTTTTAAATGAAATACGATTTTTATTAATTTTTGTGCGAAATGCTATTAAAATTTTATAAGTCGTGATACTATACAGAACAAATTAACTTCAAATCTGTGTCCAAGTACCTTTAAAAAGAAGCCATAAAATTCAAATGGATTTCCTAATTTTGGCAGAAGACTCAACATGCTCAATGCTTAATAAACATAAAGCCAACGCTTTGCCTGCTTGATGTCCATGTTTAGGATAATAGACGATTGTAATATCATGCATTTATTTCAATAATCTAAGCCTTCCCTCATGTCCTAGCTAAAGAGACAGGGGCCAACAATTTCACAATTTTGTTACAAATTTACATGATATAAGATATATGCCAAAATTTGTTGAAATGGTTCAATGGAATCAGAGAAGGAGCAGCTGAAAATATTCAAATTTTAACGCAAAACGACGGACAAAACTGATAGCAAAAGGTCTACTGTGTGACTCAGTTGACCATTAAAAAATAGGATCGACTGAATGGCACAGTTGTTACATGTAGATCGTTTGTCTTTAGAGTGCAGAGTTGATACTTAGTCTCAGGTTCAAGTTCATTGTGCGACATTGAGGTCGGTCCTTCAGATTTCACTTCGTAGGTTCCTTGTAATAGTAGGTACTGGTGTGAAAAGGATTCCATTTTATTAAAAGGCCATTGGTGCTAAGAACAGGTCTAAATTTATTTGCAGCCCTACGCCGGCAACTAGTTGTGTTTCAATAAAAGTCGAAATTCTCAAAGGGAAAATGAAAAACAAATTCAACTCAACAACTTAAAAAAAGTAACAAATTCATATATTCCTATTCCATTTTCATCATTGGTTAAAAACCCGTTTTATCTCCTCAAAATCAATTTCCTCTCTGAACTCTCTGATGACGTCAAGGAGCTTCCTGACAGTGGCTTGTCTCCCTTCCCTCTTTTTCCAGGTATCCAGAATTCGGAAGATCTGTGTCTGAACACCATAAGTTTGATAACGTTTCATGATTTGTTGAACTGTAGCATTCTCCAACCCTAAACTAATCCGAATTAATTGGAAAATGGCCCCAATGTTTTACTGACCATCAGAAGTTCCTTGTCTCTTGGTTTTCTTTCTAGAGTATCATCTGAAATGTTTTTATGATAAGTATTTGTAGTTAGCTTAGACTTGATATCTAACAAAATTGATTGATTGATTGTATATTGTTTAACGTCAAAAATTGAAGTCTTTACTCATAAAACCATATAGCACTGGTCAGCATTATATTATATTAGAGTATAACCTACAATAGATGATTTATCTTTAAATTAGGGTTATATGATATATATGCACATTCTTTAAATGCATGTTTTAGATATCAACACTATTATCAACATATTCAATTGATAAGTACTGTAAAAGCAATCAGCATGGCAACAATTCTTACTAAAATGATACTGATAATTAATTTTATTATATGATTGAATAATTTACTTCTCTCTGATTGGATGAGATCCAATAATGTTAGAAAAATATTACGTTGTATTGACCTGAATGTCACGTTCAATTATTGCAGGTTAATATATATTGAATAATTCCTGTCTAATTTTTCTGTTACAATGTGTTTTTGTTGAAATTTCTCCTCAAAACTTTCAGTTAAAAAGCAGACTTGAATGAGTTTGTTATTATTTAATTATAAAAAAAGCATATTGCTTCTTTTAGGTCAATACGATGATAAAGTCACCTTCGAAATACAATGGTTATTTCTCCCTTCGGTCTCAGCGAATACTGTGCTCCTAAGGTGTCATCGTATTGACCTCAATAATGGTATAATAATTATATACCTGCTTCAGAAAGTTTTACTGCATGATTTAAGCTGAAGAAAGAGCTCAACATTATAAAGTGTTTACAAGTAATTGAACAAAATGACAGACAAATAGATAGATGAACAGGAGAGATTAATATTCAATTTTTTCTTGTTTCTGATATCTAAACACATATTTAGATATTAAAACAACAGCCTTTCTTTGTTTTTATTCTTGTCAATAAGATTTTATATCGATTATTTGACATTGACTATCTCCACACATCCTGTTCCCTTCTATCTTTTGTTGTACACTGCATAATTTGAACGGTAGCTGTAACACATCCTGTTACGCCATGTTACCATTTTAAAGGTGTTAACAGTGTGAAATTACTCTTAGCTGTACAATGTCATATTACCACCTGTGTCATAGTAATTACATATGTAGAAAAAAAGGAGATTTTATACTTGGTTTCAACAAGTATATACGAGTATATTGAAATTAAAGAAGGTTCAAGAATGATTTAAGAAGAGCTACATGTATAGCCCCCGCCCCTCCTTCACACAATTTGTTTATGGATACGATACACTCCCAAAATGCATCAACTAAATCATTGATGATCCAGTGAAATCACACTAATCTGACATGCACTTGGAGACAAATTGTGTGTCGTAATAGACAGGGTGTTTGATTACACAGTGTAAAAACCATAGAATATATAAAAATGGGAACGAAATTTTATGTCAAAATTCACAGTGCCGCGTATTGCACATGTGTCTTATTAGACAGTTTTCTTTGTAATAGGTTTCTGAACAGAGATATTGATACTTCACTGAAATTCACAATAAAAACAGATTCTTACTTCTGACACGAGACACTTGACACTACCTACACCCTCTTGTTATTAAAGAGTTTTTGAATAATTTAGACCAGATAATATCAGTTATCCAGGTTCAATCAAGAGTGTACAGGGATTTACCCCGGGTTTTATTAGTCAGCCCGCGGGCTGACTAGTTATGGTACGAAGAACTTCCAATGCGCTTGCGTGACCTGGAATTCTGGGAGTGGTTCTGCAGTAAATCACTCCTGCTAATTTTATTTCAGTAGAATCAACATAAATTATAAACCAACAAATACCTGTTTAACACCAAAGCAATCTGTAAATTTAACAGAAAAAGGAATTTCCCGATGCTTATTTTTGTATAGAAGGTTTCAAACAGTTTACTGGTTCGCAGTAATTTAACTGGTTCGCACCTGATCATGTGTTCTACGCAGCAAAGCATACAATTGCTACTCTTGGATGAATTTAGTGTTTGACGCGTCAATTGAAGCTCTTTTATAAAATATATTGAAGGTATTTTACTTATGTATTTAAATCTACAGCACAGGCATTGGTTTATTACATAATTTTTAGCTTTTCAGCTTTACTGCTTTTACTTTCGTTTTCACTACAAATCATTTCGATCCCGATGCTAAATAGCGGACATACTTGTTAAGTCATACAAAAGATACTTCGGAAAGTAAACACAACTGGCTAAGCTTGCTCGTTTGTTGCCCCCCGCTTAAATTAGTGAATGTCAATTTCAGTCTGTCTGTCCGTTCATCTATAGTTCTGTCTGTCTGTAACATTTTCACTTTTCCGCAACATTGCGTGAAGTCTTTGGGCTTTTGCAGTGAAATTTTACGCAACTGTTTAAACCTTATATGGCCTTTGGAAGACCCTCTTGATTTTGAGGTCATAGGTCAAGGTTTTAAATTCAGAAATTCTGTCTCTTTTAACACTTGTTTTCGTGCGATATCTCTATCAGCCATTGAGCTTTTGCAATGAAATTTTATACCAAAACTCCCTATGGCCATATATATGGCCTAAGGAATACCCCTGCGTATTTTGAGGATCAAACGTCAATGTCATAAATTCATACTTCTGTGTGACTCTGAGTAAAACTTTCATTTCCAGTCAATATCTCAAGAAGGTTTTGAATTTTTGCAATTAAATGTCATAAACCATAACTCCCTATGTCCATGCCCTGGAAGCCCCCCCCCCCCCCCCCCCCCCCCCCGATCTGCGCATGCTTTTTTAACCCGTAAATTGGCTTGTTTTTCATAAACTACGACCTGATGATCTAGGTTGTGGCAATCATATTTATGAATTAATAGGTTTATTTAATTAAAAGAGGTCTGATAAATGAATTCATAGCCAAAAGTGATTCAACCGGCGGCATGATAAACTCTAACAAGGATGAGAGTGAAGCTTATTGGGCCCCCTTTTTTTTAAATGGCATATATAATGTCCATATATTCCCCTCCCCCTAAAATCTTATAGATTTGATAATGAGATTGTAGGTTTATAACCTCTTTGAATTATGTTACGTAAATTGGAACTTCAATGTTTATACATACTTTACGTTCTTTTGAATTTGAGATAAACAAGATGTGTTTGTGAAACACTAATGCCCCCGTATGGCAAAATAGCGAAGGTCAAGCTTTCTCAAATGCAGATCAAATATGTTGGTACCAAAGTAAGGCCTTTTCACAAGAAATGCGAAATATAAAACGCTAGCTACACCAGGGTTATGACCAAGGTTAACATTTTAAAATATAGGACAAACTCCGTTTCAAGGTCAAAGGGTCAAGGTTGTTGGGTTTTAAAGAAAGGCTTTGTCTCAAAGATTACGTATGGGAAGTATGAAAGCGCTGATCCTTACCAAAAGTCATGACCAAGGTTAAAGTTTGAAAAAAGTAGGTCAAACTCTAAGGTCAAGGTCAAAAGGTCAAGATTCTTGATATCCAATGCAAGTTCTTGTCACATGGATTATACATGTGAAATATGAAAGCCCTGGCTCCCACTGTTCAAAAGTTATGGTCAAGGTTAAAGTTTGTAAAAATTAAGTCAAACTCCAAGGTCAAGGTCAATGGGTAAATATTCTTAATATCCAATGAAATGTCTTGTCACAAGGTTTACACATGTGAAATATGAAAGATCTAGCTCCTACTGTTCAAAAGTTATGGTCAAGCTTATTGTTTGTAAAATGTAAGTCAAACTCCAAGGTCAAGGTCAAAGGGTCAAGATTCTTGATATCAAATTAAAGAACTTGCCACAAGGATTAAATTTGTGAAGTATGAATGCCCTAGCCCGAACCCTTCAATATTCAATAATTATGGTCAATATTGTATTTTTTAAAGTACAGTACCGACCGGACACAACCTAACACCAGAGCGAACCCGGAGCAGACCCCGGGTTCGCTTCCTGGGTTCGCTCGGGGTCCGCTTCGGGTTCGCTTTCAGAAATTTTGGGACCGCTCCGGGTGCGCTTTGGGTTCGCTCCGCGTTCGCTCGGGGTCAGCTCTGGGTCCGCTAGAGCGAACTAAATTAACTAAATTAACAGCGAGTTATATGGCATTTATTTTTTTTATGTTATAACGAGAAAACAAGAAAAAAGAGGAAGAAAAGAGTGTTGAATTGATTTTCAGTGTATCGAATGGTGTACAAGTGAAACTGATGAAAGAAATCTAAACTAAATACCTTTGAAATTCATGCTTTATATAGTTTAAAAATACATTAACTTACGTTTTGCTAAATCGTCTATAAATTACATGTTACCTTTTGTACATCTGATATATTTAGATTTCATTTATAGTTGTTACACATTAAAAGTTCGTAATAAATATTTACCGGACATTTTCTAAAAAAAAATTGCACCGAATTTTGGAGCGAGTATGATTTTTATCAGAATAAAGAAAAAGGCAAATAATAATTGTTCTCCCGGCCCAACAAGAATATATCAATATATGACACTATTTCACACACACATGGTCTTTAAAAAAATCTAATTATTTAATAATTTTATTTATGATTTCTCAAGTTACGTATTACATTAAATTATTCAAGATTTACATCAAAATTGTTGATCTTCTTAATCTTAATGCGTGTATATGAAAATCTTCCTTCTGGATATACAGATGAAGTCATTCCGTCCTAATGGTAATAACAAACTGAATGACTTCACCAGAATGAACGAGATTATTCTTTCAATTAAGTGTAACTCGACAGTTAGTTTGCGGTACAACATGTACCAACTCTCGAACAACCCACATAACTATGTATATACTGCTTACGCCTTTATCAATTATTTTTTCCCAATACTTAGTCCTAAAACATTTCAAAATTTAAAATAGATCATATTCATATGTTAAATTATCCCTTCTATATCACATTTCTCTGATTATTCTTTGTCAAGTATAGTTACGCCAGATTTTGAGTTTGAGAGAATGAAACAATGTACGATTTACTAAATGTCGTGATTAATTTACGTAATTAATTCGTTCAATTATGGAAATCGCACTCCACCTAAGTGTACCCCGATAAACCAAACGTACTTCATGCATGTAACAGTCCGGATTTCTTTCTTTAATATTTTTTTTCTCTTCTTTTTGTCAGTAAAATTGTAATATCAATTGCTTTCCATTTTTATGCATTGGCTGATGTATTTACCTAATTTATTTACCAAATGGATTTTAAATACTGGTATAAAAAACTAAAGAAAATAAAAACGTAAATATTCATAGAAAATTCTACGTAAAAATTAAAACATATAATGAATAATTAATTGAATTAATAAAAAAAAAAGAAAATAAATATAAAATACAATCCGGAGAATTAAAATAAATAAATATTAAATAATAATATTCACACGTTTAGCTTGTATGTTCAGTGTTAGGATTTATATCGAATTAAATCAACACGTTCGATCTTACATCCCAATTGACAGATCATATGCTATTTTGATTGGTTGATGCGCTGATTGGTTAATCGCTAATCCTGATTGACAGCTCTGTAAAGAAATACCAAACCCGCGTTCGCTCTCTGGGACCGCTGCTGAATTAGGGGTTCGCTCTCTGGGTCCGCTTCGGGTTCGCTCGGGGTCCGCTACGGGTTCGCTTGGGGTCCGCTCCGGGTTCGCTCGGGGTCAGCCATAGCGGACCCCAAGCGAAACCGGAGCGGACCCAGAGAGCGAACCCGGGGTCCGCTCCGGGTTCGCTTTCTGTTAGCTTGTGTCCGGTCGGAACTGTAGGTCAAACTCCAAGGTCAAGGTCAAAGGGTCAAGGTTCTTGGTATCCAATGAAAGATCTTTCAATCAGAAATATATATGTGAAGTATGAAAGCCGTAGTTTTTATTGTTCAAAAGTTATAGCCAAGGTTAAAGTTTTTTCATAGATATGGAAATCTAAAAGGTCAAGGTCAAAAAGTCAAGGATGTTGTCATCCAATGAAAGGTCTTTCCACAAAAAATACATATGTGAAAGATAAATGTCCTGGTATCAATTGTTCAAAAGATATGGCCAAAATAAAAGTTCCAAAATTTTTCTGTTTAAGTGGGTCAAACTCCAAGGTCAAGGTCAAATTTGGTGGTACCCAAAGAAAGTTCTTGTCACAAAGAATATACATGTGATATATGAATGTCATAGCTCCACTAAATCAAAAGTTATGGGCAAGGTTAAAGTTTTTGCGGACAAACAGACAAACAGAGAGACAGACAGACAGACACGACAAAAACTATATACCCCCGAAACTTCGTTTACGGGGGCATAAAAAAATGCAAGAATCTGCGTGCACAAACGCTTCTGTTCCTATGCAGAAAAAGATATTAAGACGATGTTTCAATTTTAGTGCCCAACTCTGCTACCAATTAAAACAAGATGTGTTTGTAAAACACTGATGCCCCCGTATGGCAACATAGCAAAGATTAAGCTTTTATTAAATGCAAATTTAATTAATTGGTACCAAAAGTAGGGTATTCTCACTGGAAAACAATTGTGAAATTTCAAAGTAAGCTAATGTTAAAGGTTTTTAATAAATACGAAAATCTCCAAGGTCAAGGTCAAAAGGTCAATGTAATTAGTATCAAATGAAAGGTCTTGCCACAAAAAATACTTATGTAGAGCATGAAAGCCCTTGCTCTAACCGTTAGGAAGTTATGGTTAACGTTTAATTTCTTAAAAAGTAGGTCAAACTCCAAGGTCAAGGTCAAAGCATCAAAGTTATTGTTATCAAATGAAAGGTCTTGTCATAAGAATCAAATATGTAAAGTATGAAAGGAACTAGCCCTAAGTCTTTAGAAGTTATGGTCAAGTTTGCTTTTTTTAAAGTAGGTCAATCTCAGAGGTTAAGGTCAAAGGGTCAAGGATCTTCATATCCAATGAAGGGTCTTTTCACAAGGATTACATATATGAAGTATAAAAGCCCTATCTCTTACTGTTCAAAAGTTATGGCCAAGGTTAAAGTTTTTCACAAGTACGAAAATCTACAAGGTCAAGGTCAAAGGGTCAATGTTGTTGGTATCCAGTGAAAGGTCTTTTAAAAAACATTACATATGTGAAGTATAAAAGTCCTGGTGTCTACTGTTCAAAAGATATGGCTAAAGTAAAATTTTAAAAATTTTCTTAAAAAGTTGGTCAAACTCCAAGGTCAAGGTCAAAGGGTCAAAGTTATTGTTATCAAATGAAAAGTCTTGTCATAAGAATCAAATATGTAAAGTATGAAAGCACTAGCCCTAACTCTTTAAAAGTTATGGTCAAGGTTTGCTTTCTTAAAGTAGGTCAAGCTCAAAGGTCAAGGTCAAAGGGTCAAGGATCTTCATATCCAATGAAGGGTCTTCTCACACAGATTACATATATGAAGTATGAAAGCCCTATCCCTTACCATTCACAAGTATGAAAATCTACAAGGTCAAGGTCAAAGGGTCAAGGTTGTTGGTATCCAGTGAAAGGTCTTTTAACAAACATTACATATGTGAAGTATAAATGTCCTGGTGTCTACTGTTCAAAAGATATGGCCAAAGTAAAACTTTAAAATTTTCATGTAAAAGTGGGTCAAACTCCAAGGTCAAGGTCAAAAGGTCAAATTTGGTGGTACCCAAAGAAAGGTCTTGTCACAAGGAAAACACATATGAAATATGAAAGTCATAGCTCTACTAAATCAAAAGTAATGGGCAAGGTTAAAGTTTTTGCGGACAAACAGACAAACAGAGAGACAGACAGACAGACACGACAGAAACTATATACCCCCGAAACTTTGTTTACGGGGGCATAAAAAAGATTTGTTTTTAAAAACTTAGAAATTTATTTTGTTTATTGTTTAATGGACGTTGAAATTGAATACTGTTCGTTATTTCCATATCCTTCTTGAAGGCATTTTTTTCAGTTCTCTGTGATTCTTTAAAATATTATCACAGAGAAGAAAATCCACTGGCTGACTCTCTAAGCTTTTTTTAAAAGCTAAACTTGTTCCATATACCCTGAGGTTGAAAGGTGTATGGAATACCACCCGGGGTAAATCCTCGTATATCCTGGATTGGATCTGGATAATGAATTTATTTGCTAAATATCCATAAAAATTCTTTGTAAACAACAGAGTCGAATCATTTGTGTTTTAATCGATTGATAACATAACTATACCTAACAATGCATCGTAGAGTCATATCATTTGCCTTTTATATTCCCCACTTGAAAAATGGGGGGTAAATAGTAATCGGTATGTCCCTCCGTTCATCCGTCCATCTGTTACTCTTTGGGGGTATCCATCTCTTATCTGCAGCTCCTCTTATCTCACTGACTGTATAAACCGAGGTCCCGTGTCGCAGTAGGTGCTAGCACGAAAAAGATCCTTCTCTGCTCAATGACCCTGAGTGCCAAGTAAAGGACAAAATTTGCAGTACTCCACTGGCAAATGGTGGCGTCTCCATATGAGTGAAAAATTCTCGAGAGGGACGTTAAACAATATACAATTAATCAATCAATCTTATTTCACTGAGTGAAACTTTCACAGAATCTTAACTACATATTACCATTGTGCACCTCCTATTTCACTTTTCGGTCCGTTACATATTTTGGGCTTCCCGGCCACAACAAAACATGAACTCTTTCATTATAATCATATGGGAAACGGAGAGTATCATTTAGTGAGCGCATTGCTCACAGTACCTCAAGTTATCATAGAGAAAGTATGCATTGCAACGTCAGGTTTTATTTACCCCCAGTTCAAATTGGGTACACAGAATATTACACCTGACTCTGTAATCAATCAAAGCTCATGTTACAAGCCACATAGGAAATAATGACATATACTGGCATATAATGTTCAAAAATCGCTTCAGCACAAGTGCAAAACAAAATTATTGTGCAAGGTGTGTTACATAGATCAATTCATCGTGATCTCTGGTATATAAAAAGTGTTGGGGGCAGGTTTAATTTTTACTTCTTAAGAAAATATTTAAAGAGAAATTCAACTTACTAACAAAAGAATGGGTATTTTCCTCTCTTTATCGCGATTTATACAAAAATGGATAAAACTACATTCGATCCCCCAGCAAAATTCAGTTAAAGGACATACTTCTCTTTTGGATTCACACTTAATATCTTCAATTTATCCTTGTCTTTCATTTGTGCCAGTCAAATGTAAACACATCAATTCTAATTCATTCTACGGACGTGTACGGGGAGCGTTTGACATATAATTTTTGGCTATTGTTTGAATATGTGCATATCGGACGAGCAAAAGGAAAATTGATTTCTTTATTTCAAATGTTCAACATCATAACAGCACATGGAACATAAGAACAGTCCCAGCACTTGAATTAACTAACAACACCCCCCCCCCAAAAAAAGTGTACATGCCAGGTGTAAAAATTATGACACTTTCCCTGTCATGTAAGCTCAAGTACAGTGTATGCAAAGACTTGACGTCATATTCTATTATGACGTCATATCTAGGTAGTTCAGAGAAGTAAATTCATTTTATATAGTTTAGTATTTAAGGACAGCCTTATCCTAGCTGCGTTTTAAAGTAAAATATCCAAGTACGAAATAGATGTGTCAGACTCTGAGGCATCTTTTATCTAAATCTCACCAGGATATATCGTATTGACGTAGGAATAGAATAACCATTGTTCAAGCTCACAAGGATATATCGTATTTACGTAGGAATGGAATAGCAATTGTTAATATAGAGTTTTGGAACTTTCCTGTGGACAACTTTTCTTATTCAACATCAAAGGCATAAAAAAGTACTACATTTCCTCTACTTTTCTCATTTTCGAAAACCATATCGGTTTGAATGTCGCTTGGGCGGGAACATTTCATATCGACGTAAATTTGATTTTTCATATGGTCAAAAATTTTAGTGAACGTATGAAATGGATTGGCCTTTGTGCAACCGAGTGCAATTTCGAGACTGTATTTGCTTACGAAAGTTGTCCGTAAAGTTCGTGGACAACATTGATAATTACTGACTAACATTGATGAAATATTTTAAACTATTATTTTCATCAAATTCATGTTTTATTTTATTAATATGCAAGTTTTCAACAATAATAAAGCACAAATAGTTATATTTCTATCAGATTAAAAAAAAAGAAACACACTCATACCCGGAGCATTAAAATGAGAATTCTTGACGTTACGCAACGTCAAAAGCACAATGCGAGTACATGGAACTGTCTTACTCAATACATTTCTTAAATATGTGCACAAAATGTTCTGGTTTCATACGGAAAATAATAATTAACAATGTTTGTCTAATGTCCTGCAATTATCCAACCTCTGTCCGCGTAAAAACAATTTTATTTACGGAAATACGGTGACGTCACGTTGCAAAATTCATTTTTTCCAGCACTGGAATCTATATAGGAATGATGGTTTTCCTTCAAGCATCGCCAATAATAAAGGAAAACTGTTTAACAGGATGAGAGTTTATACAACAAGTTTTGGCTCCAAAACATAAAACAATAATGTGCA
>PRKT01000682.1:6367-20690 GCA_003671525.1 Saccostrea glomerata
CCCCCCCCCCCCTCCCCCTTTCAAAAACGATGCTACATGTATGTCACTGCATGTTATTGTTATAAAGTCGATCTAAATTTTATAAATTTATTTAAGAACCATATTAGAGAATGTTATCATCCATGGAGGTGATTTACATATTATCTCGAAGGAATATAGATATTTATAAATACAATAAAATCAGATTTCATTTTATATTTTATTATAATTTACATTTAGGCTATTAAACATGTAGTTAAATATAACTACCGGAGAAAAACAAAAGACGTGGCCGCGTAGGCTTGAAATCTTACCTAGTCATATTTCCTCTCCTATACATGAACATTGGGAATTACATTATTTTACTTTATTTTATATTACTAATTTTGCCGTATGTCACATATAGCACATTAAATTTGAATTTGATAAATTAATTCTTATATATAAATGAAGATATACTTGTTTTATAGTGTGCCACTAGAATACAAATAATCCCTTTCTTTTTTAATTTCTTGATTTCATGTGAAGCGATTTTAACAGGTGACTAATTAAGACAGGGGGGTCTTAATTAGTCACCTGTTGATATCGCTTCACATGAAATCAAGAATTCAAAAAATGGAAATTAACTTTCTTTTTGAACTTGTACGTTCGTGTATTTATGCATTTAATTGTGCACTCTCCGAACATTTGCGATCATTTTACCATAACAGAATTCTTTGAGATTTTATTTGAAACTGGTATCCATCAATCTCAAGATTTTCTGAGAAATCTCAGATTTTTTTCTCACCTGAGTCGGGAAAAACTTTGGTAACACACCTCTTTGAGAAAATTTTCAGACTTTAGAGAAAATCTCAGATTTGAGAAAAAAACTCAAAAGATAAGTCTGAGTTTGAGAAAATGCATGTTTGGTGGCACAGTTTGGTGAGAAAAACTCCGATTTTTTTTAGAAATCTCAGATTTGAGAAAATTTCAGAGTAGGTGGCCCCGAAGCCTGGAGTCACACCATAAGTAAAACGTTGAAATTTTTATTTCAATTACTTTTCATTCTCAGAAAGTTACGAGGGTAAAATATGATCTGAAAAACTTCAACTGGCGCCTTTAATTTTCATGGGTGGGCGAGTCTTACGTGCGACAATCTTTGTCATCTGAAACAGAATCCAGTTCTTTGTTATAGAAGTCATTAAGTGTGGTATCATTTTTCACTGTTCTCTTTATTTTCTACATAGTTTTCTTTTTTTTTTTAAAAAAAAAAATTACCCTTTATTTAAAAACGAGATAACAGTAGCACCAGGATAAAAGACTGAACGTGCTGAAAACCGGGTTTTAATGGTTTGAAAACACTGCTTAGTCGTTTTGCCTATATATTTAATATATTATTATGCTCCGATTTAATACTAGTAAGAAACATCAATGCGCTTATTTAGATGTAGTTCTTATTTTGAAAATAGAATACTATGTAATCTGCTAAGAGGTATTCAGTATTTAATTTACCTGTATCTAAACATATCATATATGTCCCATCCTTAGTATGCATCTTTTAAAACTACCATTCGCTGTCACAATTTTAAGTTAAGGTAACATTTTTAGGTGCTGTACAAATTAGAAATAAATGTATAGATAAACAGTTAAATGTACAATAATATGTATCATATTAAGTCATTTTATAACATTGCATACAGAAAGGTTTCTCTTTTTATAAAACCTTCCAAAATAGTGTTTAGAAAATGCAGAAATGTGGAATATGTAGAGTGAGATAAGCAAAACCCTTCTTTACGTGATTGCTTTAAAAACGATAGAGGAAAAATAACTTTTTTATTGTTAGAGGAAAGTACAAGGGCACGTTTAATAGTTATAAGCGCTATTTAAATTAAATTTTATTTATGGGAAGATTGCCAATATTCATAAATGGTGAAACAACCTCTACGAAAACGGCATCTATTCTTTAAAAGGAAATATATCAGAATCATATTAAATCACGCTGCAAAAATGCTTAGTGTTAAAAATTGTAATAAAAATATTAGATCCTACATGTGTACTTTAATAAAAAATTACAAGTAAATTAATATAATATCAAAATTTTGCTCTGCATCTAGAGTTAATCGATAAATGTTGAATTGGAGAATAGTTCTAAAAATTGTTGACTTCAATCTCTCAACTGTTTTGTTGGGGCTCTATAGTTTATCTGCCATTAAAGTAACTATGCGTTTTTTTTCTAATGTGTTTAACGTTAAAAAACACTGTATGATAATCCATTGCATTGCTTTAAGGTGAAATATCCATCTACTCAAAATTTTACATTTTATTTTCAACTTCTGAGCATTAATCTTCAGAATTAGAAATAGATTCAAATGATAAATAGTTTCTTTTAAGTATGAAGCGGGAAATACTTTTCCAGAAATATTTTTATGACATGTAATTATATACGTATAATAGTTCACCTTAAAGAGTAATACTCTGTTCCTTTTTAAACTGTTAAAATTGAAATATCTCTATATTTTAACATTTAATTCTTTTAATTGTTACAGAAGTTTCGGGTGCAGATTAAAATCTTTTAGTTAATATTCTTTTTCACTAAAAATATTTTGAAGAACGAAAACTCCTGAAGATGGATGTAATTTTATTTTACAAGCGCAGAAAACAATGTAATATTCTGATTTAAAAGCAATGCATGCTTTACTATGTTTTCTGATGTAAATCAGATAAGTATGACGGTATATATTATTTTCATACATACCTCAAATTTTTAATATTTATGATGAGATAAAAAAAAACGACCTTTCTATTCAACATATGAATTTTTCTTCACATCTTGTTTATACATAATATTCATTTGTAATAAAAAAGAGAAATCAATGTTTGTAACATATTTCAGTTTTGAATGAGTGGACTATATAATGGTCCTCTTAATTAAACTCTGGGAAGACAATTCATAATTTGGAATTTTAAACGATGTAGCAATATTAAAGCAATTTATATGATCTTCATTTTTTGATACTGTATATGTTGCGGAGACGGTGGTGCAGTGATCTCTGACGTAGATACAATAAAAGAGAAGTGGAAAAGTGAATTTTCTCAACTGTATAATTCAAACGAAATCAATTCATTTGATACGTATTTTTAAATATCAGCCATGGAACAAAAAAGATTACAATGTACTAGAAATAGCAATGTTTGATTCATCACATTCTACAAAAAACATGTTGAATAAACCTTTAAATATTGAAGAGATAAGAAAAGTTGTTTATAAAACTAAAAATGGAAAAGCATTTGGGGTGGACGAATTACCTTAAGAAATACTGAAATATGAATCGGTAGTAAATATCCTGCACAGACTATTTGCAAGTATTTTCCAAAGTAACATTGTCCCAACAACTTGGAAAAAGGCTATCATTTTTCCAATATTGAAAGATATAAATTCTGATCCGAGAATTCCCATGAACTACAGAGGAATAAGTCTCCTGTTTGTTGTTCTAAAGTATATATTTCTGTCCTAAATAACAGGCTGTCAAACTACTTGGAAGATAATCAAATACTTGTTGATGAACAAAATGGATCTAGAAAAAACAGAAGTTGTGAAGACCACATCTTTACTTTGAATAATGTGATACAAAACAGAGATTCTACATTTGTTACATTTATCGATCTCCAGAAAGCTCTCGATAAAGTGGACCGGGAATTATTAGTATTCTACTACGTAACGGAATGGATGGAAATTTTTATAATACCCTAAAATCCTTATATTTAAACACGGAATCCTGTGTAAAGTTATCAGGGTACTACACGGATCGGTTTCGCTGCACCTCCGGAGTCCGTCAGGGAGACAACCTCTCCCCCACACTCTTCTCTCTATTCTTTAATGACCTAGCTTAAGAAGTTAATTCCTTCGGTAGAGGCGTTAAAATGGACAATACTTTTCTAATCATTCTCTTTTACGCAGATGACATAGCACTTATTGCTGGTAATGAAAAGGATATGCAGGATAGTCTAAACGTTTTCTCGAAATGGTTCCAAAAGTGACACTTAACAGTAAACCCAGAAAAATCTAAAATTGTACATTTTCGAAAAAGAAATCTCTTTCAGAGCAACTACAAATTCTAACTCGGAAACACTATTCTGGAGTATGCTTCCTCCTAAAAATATCTAGGTGTTATATTTGATGACAACAGGGGATTCAAGACTAACATAGAAAACCTCGCAAAAGCAGGAGGCCGCGCACTAGGGGCAATGATGTCAAAGATTCATCATCTTAAACACGTTGGATTCAACACATTTGAAACCCTTTTTCATAACGGTGTCTCTCCCGTAATAGACTATTGCAGCGGTGTGTGGGGATATGAAACATCGCACAAAATTGATATGGTGCAGGATCGGGCTCAACGAAACTTTATTGGGGTTCACCGGTTAACACCTCTCTTGGCTGTACGTGGTGAGTGTGGATGGTCAGTCGCCAGTCTGCGACACAAAACTAACATGGTGCGACTATGGAAAAAAATGATCCTCATGGATGACGATAAGATTACAAAGAAAATATTTATGGCGTCTTGTAATGAAAATAATTCCCGAAGCTGGTATCATCATATGAAAATTCTCTTCGAAAACACAGATTTAAACCACATTTTCTAGAACATGCAGTTTTTATCCAGAAACAACTTTCAAATCAGCAATTCAGATGGCAATCGGATATTCAAAAATCTGCAAAATTACGGACGTATTGCATTATTAAGGAAGATTACGGTCTTGAACAATACGTTGCTATGGACTTGCCGAAACCAGTAAGGTCTACAATGGCGCACTTCCGGTGTGGGGCGCCCCCCCCCCCCTGCGTATCGAGACTGGTTGCTATCGTGGAGAGCCAATCCCAGACAGCATATGTAGTCTCTGTGATTTGAACGAAGTAGAGGATGAACTTCATCTTCTTTTAAAATGTAATTTATATAAAAAAAAAAGACTGTCTAAAAAATATTGGAATTTCAAATTTACATAATAATGATTTGAATGTTCTTTTTAAATATCTATTAACTAATTTCCCTCGACATTCTGCGAATTTTATTTATAAAGAGTATAATAAAAGACAAAGAAAAATCCCACGCATGTAATTCATGTATATCTATTGCTAAAAGTGACTTATAGGTCCGATGGGCCGGGTGTCCCACAGATATCTTTAATTGTATATTGAATGTAAAAAATTCTGTATACAAATGTCACTATAATAAAAGATTTACTTACTCACTTACTTACAAGTAGAATTTTTAGCGAGGATTTAATTTTGGAATTATTAGCGAGGATGCCGAGATCGCTAAGATTGAATATCGCTAAAAATTAATTGCATTTTATTTGCTATAACTTCTTTAAGGTGCGTTTTAAAATCGCTAAAATAACATCTCGCTAACACTAAATTACCCGTTTTTGAGGACAAATCGCTAAATAAGCCTGTCGCTAAAATTTCCACTTATACGGTAATTTTATTTTTAAAACTCTTTTTCAACGAATTTATTTATATTTTATTGAGGGTATTCAGACACACCTAAAAAGCACATAATACACAAAATACACCATCTTGAAACCAAGCGCCTGTGCAATAGGTCACCTGAGTGACTCAGGCGACCTAAATATAACATAAGAACACGGCTAGCTATAGACTGTTATTTTCTTACTTTAATTTACAAATAAAATCAGTAAATGACGATGTGGAGATCGGAGTAGGCATTCTAACTTAGATTTTGAATAAAGCTACTTTCAAAAAAATGTATAAATCATCACAATCGGATCCAATGTCTGCTTGTCTGTTTATTCTTCCTTGTCATTGCAATTCTGGATGAATGCGAAGCGCGTTACCTGACTGATGTTTATACCCTTTGTATAGCAAGTGACTATATATGAAATATTATGCATTTATTGCATGATAGAGAGGCTTCATCCGAGGGGAATAGGATATTTCTTGGTTAAATTTTATCTTCATGTTTCCCGAACATTCTTACAATTAATTGTTTATTATACTGAAAGAAATAAACATAAAATTTTAAAAGTCGACACCTCTCTCAAATTCACTTTGAAACCCTTTGACACCTCTGAAAAGCAATGCTGACGACCGAGAAATATGAAGTTTTATGACCCGATCACGTGATGATATAGAACCAATCAGATTACGAGTTGTGTAGAATATTTATAGTGAGGTAACATAATACATGTTGGTGCATCTCGGAAGACCGGGCGCTTCTAAACATACTAGTTTAAGTTTATCTGTATTGGATTTAGGTGGGAGGCGTTAATCAGAATTAAAGGTAAACTTTACATTTAAAAGATTATAATATTATTTAAATCACGATATGCACAATATATTCACTTACATGAAGTACATCTTTAAAACTATGTTTTTCATTTGTAATGTATAAAAAGTTGCTCATTAATTGCTTTCAACAATGCGACAGATCCCATTTTTAGAACATTAAATTTTGCCCTATATTACTTATCGAATGATAACGTACATTACACAGTTTATGTTTTATATTCATAAAATCAAATATATTATTGAAGATAAGTGATACATGTGTCTGATTCTGATTTATTTTTCATGCAGCCAACAGTTACTTAAGGAAATTTTAAAGTTTAAAATAATATCGTTTTTGTTTATGATCTGAAAAACTTTATCTGGCTCTTTTAATTTTTATGGGTGGCTGAGTCTTACTTGCGACAATCTTTGTCATCTGACACAAAATCCAGTTCTTTCTTATATATGTCTTTAAATATGGTATCATTTTCACTGTTCTCTTTATTAGCTCAACTGGTCAGAGACCAGAAGAGCTTATGCAATAGTAAGGTGTCTGTAGTCCGTCCGTCTGTCTTTCTGTCTGTCCGTCTGTCTGTAAACAATTTTTCAAAACGCTACTTCTCCTACAGTTTTGGTCTGATTTTGTTATAACTTGGCACACAAGTAGACTACACAAAGATAAAAAAATAGTGCATCAAATTTTGATTTCGATGAACGGTGTTGCCATTGTTACTAAAAATAGAATTTTCTGTGAAATTCCTTTAAAATGCTACTCCTCCTACAGTTCTGATTTGATTTCAGTATAAATTGGCACACAAGTAGACTACACTAAGATACAAAAAATTGTGCATCGTTTTTTGATTTTGATGAACGATGTTGCCATGGTTACTAAAAATAGAATTTTCTGTGAAAATCCTTTAAAACACTACTCCTCCTACAATTTTTATCTGATTTCAATATACCTTGGCACATAAGTAGACTACACTAACATACATAAAATGTTGCATCGGTTTTTGATTTCGATGAACGGTGTTCCCATGGTTACTTAAAATAGAATTTTCTTTGAAATTCCTTTAAAATGCTCCTCCTCCTACAGTTTTGATCTGATTTCAATACGACTTGGCACAGAAGTAAACTACACAAAGATTCATAAGATAGCGCATCGGTTTCTGATTTCGATGAACGGGTTGCCATGGTTACTAAAAATAGAATTTTCTGTGAAATTCCTTTAAAACACTACTCCTCCTACAAGTCTGATCTGACTTCAATATAACTTGGCACACAAGAAGATTACACTAAGATAAATAAAATAGTGCATTGGTTTTTGATTTCGATGAAAGGTGTTGCCATGGTTGCTAAAAATAGAATTTTCTGTGAAATTCCTTTAAAACGCTACTCCTCCTACAATTTTGATCTGATTTCAATATAACTTGGCACACAAGTAGTCTGCACTAAGATACATTCAATAGTACATGGGTTTTTGATTTCGATGAAAGTGTTGCCATTGTTACTAAGAAAAGAAATGTCTGTGTAATTCCTTTTAAACGCTACTCCTTCTACAGTTGTGGTCTGATGGCAATGACTTCTTTTCTCATCCTTTGTTATAAGTACAAACCAGTAGAGCTACAGTCTCGACAGAGACTTCTGGTTTTCTACATAGTTTTCTTTCAAAAAATATTTTACCCCTATTTCAAAACAAGATAACAGTGGCAACAGGATAAAAGACTGAAATGGCTGAAAACCAAGTTTTAATGGTTTGAAAACACTGCTTAGTCACTTTGCTTAATTACCCCCGGTATGTAATGTATTATTATGCCCCGAATAAATAATAAAAATCAGTGCGTTTATTTAGATGTAGTTCTTATTTTGAAAAATAGGATACTACGTAATCTGCTAAGAGTTATTCAGCATTACCTGTAACTAAACATATATGTCCTATCCTAAGTGTGCATCATTCAAAACTACCATTCACTGTCACAATTTTTAGCTAAGGTAACATTTTAAGATGTTGTAAAAATAAGAAATAAATATATAGATAAAGCAGCTACCTAAGTAAATGTACAATTATATGTTTCATATTAAGTCATTTTATTACATTGCATACTGAAAGGTTTTTCTGACAGTCGTTTTTTTTTTTTTTTTTTTTTTTTTTTTTTATAAAAATAGTGTTTAGAAAATGTAGAAATGTGGAATATGTAGAGTGAGATAAGCAAAAGCTTTCTTTCCGTGATTCCTTTAAAAGCGATAGAAGAAATGTTACTTTTTAATCGCTAGAGCAAACTACAAAGGCACGTTTAATAATTATCAGCACTATTAAAAATGAATTTGTATTTATGGGCAATAGTCATAAATGGTGAAACAACCTCTACGAAAGCAGTATCTATTCTTTAAAAGGAAATCTATCAGAATCATATAAAATCATGCTGCAAAAATGCTTATAGTTAAAAATTTTTATACAAATATTAAGTCATACATATGTACCTTAATTAAAACTTACAAGTAAACATATATATTATCAAAATTTTGCTGTGCATCGACAGTAAATCGAAAAATGTTGAATTAGAGAAGAGTTCTAAAAATTGTGACTGTTTATCTGCAATTACAGTAGCTATGCGTTTTATTTCTAATGTGTTTAACGTTTGAAAGACAATGTATGATAATCCACTGCATTGCTTAAAGGTGAAATATTCCTCTATTCAAAATTCTACAATTTTTTAGCTTCTGTGCATTAATCTTCAGCGTTAGAAATAGATTCAAATGACAAATTGTTTCTTTTAAGTATGAAGCGTGAAATAGTTTTCCAGAAATGAATATTACGTCTAAAGATTTCAAACTGCGTTCGAAATTTCTGTAACAATTAAGGGAACTAAATGGTAAGATGAAGAGACATCATCTTAAGCCACGGTCCGGAGTCCGCAAATACCTCTCTCCTACCCGTGGCTGCCTGATCACAAAAAGTGTCGTAATCTTGAATATTTACGCCTCCATATTGTTACGTAATATTAATTAAGGTAGGTCCGTACCTTCAAAGTTTTCTGTCAAATTGATAATTGTTTAATTCAAACACCCTGAATAAGTCTTAAATTAACTAAAACACCCATAAAAGACACATATTTTCAGGTTAATTTCATACAACATGTTTCAGAGTACATACCTCTAAAAACTCAATCAGCCAAAATTGAATATAAGGGAGTGTGATATCATATTTTATTTAGTTATGCATCAAATCACATTAAATTTATGTTAAAACTTATTAATATCAAAAATATTCATTTGCAAAGAGAATATTTGAAAGCTTTATTGCAAAATATTAACAAATTGATGTTGAATCTGTCCATTTATTTCAGAAAAAAATTCAAATAATCTTTATCTTTATCATTTCTCAAAATTTAAACTGTTTAGGTACCATTTTGTCTGTTAAACTATTAAGAATTAGGCAAGTGAGGTAAGGCTACATATGGAGGTTTATATGCAAAATATCTAATGAAATTCCATAATTGCTCTACGTACCGCACAGAAAATGTTAAGACTTGTTTTCTAATATATTCTTGGTACCCATGACATGCGATAGCCAGTTCACATTATGACGTCATATTATGACGTCATCAACCTCTACTACACAAGTTTATAAGAAACATCAACAAAATCGCTTGGGCGCAAGGGCATACCTTACATTGTTTAACAAAACAAAAACAAGGTATAAAAAGACGCAGGATATTCAAAGGATTAAAGATATTGCTGCACAAATGTCGGCACTGCAATTGTTCAGTTACTATTTGTGCAGTTTCCAGTTTAAACAGGGTAAAAATTCACAATCCAGTGTAAGTTTCCTAAAATTTTTTTCGATTGAGAAAGTTCATAGGATTTGTGCAGCAATTTTATTATTTTTAAGAACATTTTCCTTAATATGATCCATCGTTTATTGCAGCCCGGAGGAGCGGGCTGCTCTATACATATAAGTTTAAGTGTTAGTGTAAGGGGAGTAGGATGGGAGTAGTTATTTAGAATTAGAGGTTTTCTAAACATTGAAAAGATTGTTTATTATAATGTTTTTTCCCTTCATAAATTACGAGACAAATAATATATTAACTTCCATAAAGTTAACCTGTGAAAATATATTTTTTTTTTCATATTTAATTATAAAGTTGCTTATCATTTACTATCGAAAAAACGATATGTCCCTTTTTTTTAGAACATCGAATTTTGCTTCTCGCATAAAAACGTACTCTGCACAGTTCGTGTTTTATATTCTAAAATTGAAAATTAATACATTTTTGAATATAGGTGATGCATGTGTCTAACTTCAATATATATTTTATGCAGCCAACATTTACTTGAGGAACTGATCAAGTTTAAAATGGATTGTTTTTATTTGATTTTTATCCGACTTTAAGTTTTCAAAATATTCGCGACTATCGTCTCCTTCAATAAGACGCATGCTTTTTCATACATATCGAAGCGGGTTGATGATCAAGACTCATTTTCATTGTTTACTTTATATATTTCCCGGGCGACAATTGATGGTTACATCAATGTTTTCTTCTTTTAAATTAGATAGGATATGCCCTTGCGCCGACGTGATATTGTTGATGTGATTCATTACCTTGAATGGGAGAGAACAATGACGTCATAATGTGCACTTGCATAAATAAACTGTGGGTACTAAGTATGTATGAGAAAATCTATTAGAACTTTCTCTGTACACAAAATATACAATTTATGAATTTATTTTAGCTAATGTGCATAAAAATATCCATATTTAGCCTTAGCACACTTGCGTATATCTAAAGTTAACAAAAACACATACTTTATTCTGGTTTACCAGAGAATTTTAACAAAACAGTCTTTTGAAGACGTATAACCCGATTTTTCAAATATCAATTTTTTTCAATTATTCAATACAGATTTTTTAGAAAAGTAAAAATTAAATGGATGATATAGGCTTAAAATTAATAAAAATAGATCTCAAGTTAGCTTGCAAAAAAAGAAAATTAAAAAGATTAAGGTGCATAAAAGCAATTAAGAATTTTGTGTCTGTGTATGTACCAAAAGACATAAAGATCCTATGGACAGAGTGCAAAGTGTTAATTTCCATTAATGTATATTAAATGCTTTGAGTGCTCAATAACATTATAATAAACAAATACATACTTGTTAAATTATTTTTAATCACCCAAAAAGATTTTATAACAATATACAAGTGATAATTAGAATTTTATGTTGATATGTAAATTAAAACCGGATCCGTAAAAGTATGGGCCTTCCTAAGAACATTCCTAAGAACATAAGAGCTGCATTTTTTGAGAATTTGATTTTCAAAAATCTTTTTCAGCGGATTTATTTTTTTTTTTGGATGAGGGTATTCAGAAACACCTAGAAAAAACTCATAATACATAAAATACACCATCTTGAAACCAAGCGCCTGTGCAATAGTTCACCTGAGTGACTAAGGTGACCTAAATAAAGCATAATCACATGGCTAGCTATAGACTGTTGTTTTCTTATTTTAATTTTCAAATAAAATCAGTAAATGACAATGTGGTGATAGAAGTAGGTATTGTAACTAACATCTTTAATGAAGCTACATTGAAAAAATATGTATAAATAATCACATTCGGATCCAATGTCTGTTTGCCTGTTTTTTCTTCCTTTTTAATGCAATTCTGGATGAATGCGTCGCGCGTTACCTGACTGATTTTTATACCCTTTGTATATATAGTTACCATGTAAGAATCATTATACATTAATCGCATGATAATGAGGCTTCGCCCGAGGGAAATAGCATATTTCTTGGCTGAATATATCTTCATGTTTCCCAAACATTCATGCAATGAATTGTTTATTATACCGAAAAAAGCAAATTCTTTTAAATAAACATAAAATTTCAAAATCGGCAAGGCTCTCAAATTCACTTTTATTTTTAGCATAAAGTTATTGAAACCCTTTGACACCTTCAAAGAGGTGAAATATGATGAAAAGCATAACGACGACCGTGAAATATGAGGTTTTATGGCCAGATCACGTGATAATCTCGAACCAGTCAGATAATGCTTTTTTGTAAAATAATTGTTTTGAGGTAAAATAATACATATTAATGCAGCTCGGAGGACCAGGCTGCTCAATACATACTAGTTTTTTGTCTAGGTGTATTGGATTGAGGTGGGAGAAGTTAATAAGAATTAAATTAAACTATACATTTAAAAGATTATACATTAAAATCACGAGTTGCACAATATATATTTTCTAAAGTACATCTCTTTAGAACTATAAGTTTTCATTTTATTACATACAAATTGGCTCATTATTTGCTATCAACAATGCGACAGCTCCCATTTCAGAACATTAAAGAGCCATAGCTGCCTTATCGACGACTCGGCCTACTCAAGTATTTAAAAGGAAATCACCTGTTTCTATTTATAGATACATGTACATTTTCAATTCAAAATCATATGTAATCGTTTGTGAACCAGTTTATATTTTCATAGGTGCAAGTCTGTTGCATGACTGTATTTTTACTTGTCCAATACCCTTATTCTAAACAATATTGTTTGAAAAATTTAAAAATAAAACAGGCTAGCAGCTATGACTTTTGGTCATTAAAATAGTTTGACTGTTTTTCCCCAAGATACTTTCAATGTGTAATGTTGTATTATGTATCTCTTTTACATGTATTTTAAATTAAATAATAAAAGAAAACATTAGAAAATACAAACAGAGAAAAAAAAAATAAAAGCATGTTTAATTTACACGCACTGCGAGAATTGAACTCACGATCATCATGTTTTCCATCCAGCAATCACTACGCCACGAAGTCTTTGTAATCAAACGGATAAAATTAAGACAGATTGTTGAATTTTGAAATAATTTTAGAAGAAAAATTTAATACATATTTTCAACATTTTCAATATGAAGACCACCTTTAACCAAAATTATCTAAACGTAATGAAGTGCAGTCATATCCAAATAAAATTACTCAGAAGTTGTTTTTCTGGTTAAGGGTGGTCTTTTCCTACAGTTTGTCATTGTTTAGGGGGTACCTCAGTATTTATTATACTGTAAATGTATTATATTTGGCGTGTACGATATTTGGCGGAACTTTAAATTTTAACAATTTGGCGTGGATTTGATTTAGCGCTTTTTGAATGTGCGTTACATAAACCTTTATTCACAAAGCATTTAGCGATGTACTTGATTTAGCGAATGCTGCTTTCCGCGAAAGGCGCTAAAAAGAATACACAGCCAAATATAATACGTTTACAGTATTCTCCATATAAACTGAACGATTTTTATAACTATTTGAGGGAACTATTTATAATTGAGTATTATTTTTGTGTGATTTGATTTAAGGCATATATAAACAACATTGTATGACAAATTTTGGTTAAACAAAGTATTTAAAAAATCACTAATAGAGTAGGCGAAAGTGACTATCAAATGCGCTATGGCTCTTTTACCCTGTGTTACTTATCGAATAAAAACGTACATTACACAGTTTGTGTTTTATATTCATTAAATCAAATATATTATTGAAGATACATAGGCAATTTAGCCACATATGATCCACATATGCATTGCCTTTCATATGAGGATCATATGTGGATCATATGAGAATCATATGTATATAAAGTCATATGAGAATCATATGTGGCAAATCATATGAGAATCATATAATTACACATATGTAAATCATATGAAGTAAAATACATATGATTTTCATATGAAAGATCCTGCATATGAGAATTATATGAATATTCTGACAATAATCATATGAGAATCATATGAAACTGATCATATGAGAATTATATGAACAATGTTCACTAATTTGTCCTTGTTATATTCAGGTAAAATTCATACGAATGTTTTGACTGTGATCATATGAGAATCATATGAAACGGTGATCATATGAGAATCATATGAAACAGTGTTCACTCATCTGTCCTTGTTATACTGAGGTAAAATTGCAATTTCAATAATATATATCAAAAGATAAATTTAAATGTACATTAATTCAAAAGAATTTGTTAGTAATTAATTATATGTAAAGTTCTACTCTGTTTACCTTATCCCCCCCCCCCC
>PRKT01000682.1:25380-41062 GCA_003671525.1 Saccostrea glomerata
ACTTTCATGTCATATGGTATTTTTATACATTACCTAATTATGTTATTCATTTGTACATGTACAGTATACATGTTTAACTACTAAATCATTTTGCTGAAATCTTATAATTTGTACTCATGTTAGAATATGTTTAATACATGTATCGACAAATGCTACTGACTTGTTTGTATATTTTCTTGTTTAGAATGTACACTGTGAAAAATAAGTTATTTCTCTTGATGAAAATAATTTTATCAAAAAAGTTGTGTAAGCATTTTAAGATATTTTAAAATATTTAACCAATGAAGATAGATCATTGTAATGTAATGAATTTTCATCTAAAGCAGAAATATCTGATTTTTAAATGTGTACAAGAATGTGAAAAATATTGAAAAAGAACACACAAGTGTTTCATATGATTTACATATGATGTCCTTTTCATATGATTCTAATATGTAAATGGCTTGAAACACACTTAAATCATTCATATGAAAATCATATGTATTTATTTTCATATGATTCTCGTATGTGGATCATATGTAAATCATATGATTTGCTTCATATGATTCACATATGATGCCCTTTTTCTATGATTCTCATATGAAACCAATCATATGAGAATCATATGATACTCATATGAAACCAATCATATGAAAATCATATGTGGCTAAGTTGCCTGTGTAGGTGATACATGTGTCTGACTCTAATTTATATTTCATGCAGCCAACAGTTACTTAAAGGGAATTTTTAAGTTGAAAGTAGTATCGTTTTTGTTTGCAAACTGTCCTTCTTAAAAAGAGTCTATAAGAATACATACTGGTGTCTCACCATATGTTAAACGTTGAGATTTTAATTTCAATTACTTTCATTCCCATAAAGTCACGAAGGTAAAATATGATCTGAAAAACTTTATCTATACTCTTTAATTTTCATGGATGGGTTAGTCTTACCTGAGTAGTTTATTATAAAATGTTTTTTAACAGATGTGTCACATTCTTAGTGTACATCTTTCAAAACTACCATTCACTGTCACAATTTTAAGTTAAGGTAACATTTTAGGTGTTGTACAAATTAGAAATAAATGTATAGATAAAGCAGTTAAATATACAATAATATGTATAATATTAAGTCATTTTATTACATTACATACAGAGGTGTTTTTCCGACAGTCGTGCTTTTATGAAACCTTCCAAAATAGTGTTTAGAAAATGCAGAAATGTGGAAAATTTAGAATGAGATAAGAAAAAACATTCATTCCGTGATTCTTTTAAAAGCCATAGAGGAAAATGTTACTTTTTATCTTAGCTTATGTTAGCTTGAGATAAAAGATACCACAGAGTCCGAAACTTCTGCTTCATACTTGGATATTTTACTTGAAAAAGACACTAATGGTAATCTAACAACCAAGCTATATGATAAACGTGATGACTTTAACTTTCCTATCGTCAACTTCCCTTACTTATGCAGCAATATACCTTCATCACCTGCATACGGAGTATTTATATCTCAGTTGATTCGATACGCAAGAGCATGCTCTACGTATGAACAATTTCTTAAACGAGATAAATTATTGACAAGCAAGTTGATGAAACAAGAATATCAACAGTCTCGTTTAAAGTCATCATTTCGTAAATTCTATGGTCGATACAATGACCTTGTCAGCAAATACAATTTATCATTGAATGAAATGCTGACTGACGTTTTTCATACCAATTGTTAGTCCATTATTTATACACTGAATTGACCACGGATTTTTTCCGTTATTTCCTGATTATGACAACGAGCACACGGCGGGTGTGACCGGTCGGCAGAGGATGCTCACTCCTCCATGGCACCTGATCCCACCTCTGATGTTTCGGAGGTCCGTGTTTGCTCTGCTCTTATTTTGTATATTTGTTTAATGGACGTTGAGATTGAATACTGTTCGTTATTTCCATATCCTTCATTCATTAGAGGAAACTACAAAGTCAAGCTTAATAATTACAAGCGATATAAAAATTGAATTTTTATTTATTGGAAGATTGGCAATAGTCACAAATGGTGAAAGAACCTCTACGAAAACAGCATCTAATTTTTAAAAGGAAATCTATCAGAATCATATAAAATCACGCTGCAAAAATGCTTATTGTTAAATTTGTAATACAAATAATTAGTCCTACCTGTCTACTTTAATTAACACTTACAAGTAAACTTATATATTATCAAATTTTGCTGTGCATCGACAGTAAACCGGAAAAAATGTGGAATTAGAGAAGAGTTCTGAGAAATTGTTGACTACAATCACACAACTGTTTTGTTGGAGTTGTATAGTTTATGTGCAATGAAAGTAACTATGCGGGTTTTTTTCTAATGTATTTAAAGTTTTAAAAACACTGTATGTTAATCCATTGCATTGCTTCAAGGTTAAATATCCCTCTACTCAAAATTTTACCATTTTGTTTAACTTACGAGCATTAATCTTCAGCATTACAATTAAATTCAAATGACAAATTTTAAATAGTTTATTTGAAGTATGATGCGTTAAATACTTTTCCAGAAATGAATATTATGTCTAATCATGATATGAAAAAAATTGATATGGTGAATAGAAAGATCAGTATTTTTTATCTCACCATAAACATTAAAAAGTTGAGGTATGTATGAGAATAATATATACCGTCATGCCTATTTAATTCCCATTAGAAAACAAAATAAAGCATGCATTGCTTTTTAAATCAGAATATTACATTGTTTTCTGTGCTTGCTAAATAAAAATACATCCATCTTCAGGAGTTTACGTTCTTCAAAATAATTTAGTGAAAAAGAATATAAATTAAAATATTTTAATCTGCATCCGAAATTTCTATAACAATTTAGAGATTTAAATGATAAGATAAAGAGACATCGTCTCAAGCCACGGTCCGGAGTTCGCATATAGCTCTCTCCTACCCGTGGCTGCCTGATCACAAAAAATGTCGTAATCTTGAATATTTACGCCTCCCTATTGTGACGGGACAACGTATGATGTATTGTAACAATATTAATTAAGGTAGGTCCGTACCTTCAAAGTTTTCTGTCAAATTGATAATTGTTTAATTCAAACACCCTGAATTAGTCTTAAATTAACTAAAACACCCATAAAAGACACATATTTTCAGGTTAATTTCATACAAAATATTTTTCAGAGTACATACCTCTAAAAACTCAATTAGCCAAAATTGAATATAAGGGAGTGTGATATCATATTTTATTTATTTATGCATAAAATCACATCAAATTTATGTTAAAACTTATGAAAATCAAAACTATTCATTTGCAAAGAGAATATTTGAAAGCTTTTATGCAAAACATTAACAAATTGATGTTGAATCTGTCCATTTATTTCAGAAGAAATTTTCAAATCATCTTTATCTTTATTAATTCTCAAAATCTAAACTGTTTAGGTGCCATTTTTTCTGTAAAACTATTAAGAATTATATCTAAAGTTAATAAAACACATACTTTAATTTTTTATGGTTGACAAGAGAATTTTAATAAAACTGTCTCTTGAAGACGTATTACCCGATTTTTGGAATATCAATTTTTTTCAATTATTCATTGCAGATTTCTTTTAAAAAGTAAAAATTAAATGGATGATATAGGCTTAAAATCAATAAAAATAGATCTCAAGTTAGTTTGCTAAAAAGAAAATTAAAAAGATTAAGGTGCATAAAGCAATTAAGAATTTTGTGTCAAAACAGGTGTCAATTTCAACTGTTACCCTACAAAACAGGCACCATTTATTTTATTATACTGAATGTCTTCTTGATTTACTTTGTCAGCAATAAAAAATCGTCGATCGCCTTTACGTTCACGTTTAGAAAGCTTTCAAATTCCCCGCTACTTCGAAAAAGATTCAATGACCTCTTTAATGTTTATTTGATACTCTACGAGTCCTTTATCATCTACAGTTTCGTTATTTCTCCACTCGCAAGCATGTTTCGTCTGTCGTTTGTTGTTTTCAGGTAAGCTATATCGGACGCAAGCTTTTATTGACGTCAAGTTTAATCCGGTTCTTTCAAACGCGCAACTGACGTTTAGAAAATTCTACGGTGAACCGTACGCGCATAATTTCCCCGCATGTGGCATTACCGTTGTGTTACCCGTTGTCACGTGTGTTGGTAAGGCTGAGGGTAATAGAACAGATTGTTCCCCCGCACACTGCTAAAGTAATAGAGTGCGTCCTTGCTTCCGATATGCCAGAGTTTATGCTGGAACCAGCTAGCATATTTCCGCCTGGTATAGTAGCTTCGCACAAATACAATTCCGCAGGAAATAAAGCCAAGCTATGCAGTCTAAACTTGACCGACAGAAGCCATATTATTAAGACTGATACCAAGGTAGGGGAAGGCGTCCTTGCCGCGTCAGTTAAGGTACCAATCCCACAGTGCGTCGTGTGTCAGCCAAGGGGGGCAAACAGTTATAAACATATCGCCCCACTCCTAGATCAGTTAGGCAAGAACGCACCTTTAGAAGTCAAGTCTCAGGCTGTGGAGCTAATTAAAGAATTTGCCGACACTGGTAACACGTCTCCCGTCAAACAGCGGATGCGCCGCACTCCTGCTGTATTTCAAGGGGAGGAAGAAGGTTATCTCGATAAAATGTTAAAAACTGGATTCAACCAGCCGTCTTCCTCAGACTGGGCGTCCACCCCAGTTCTGGTCAGGATGAAGGATGGCAGCGTCTGTTGGTGCGTGGATTATAGGGCCCTGAATAAGGTGACAGTCAAGGACACGTACCCTCTGCCACTCATCGAGGAATGCATGGACACGCTAGCTGGAAACCGCTGGTTCTCTAAGCTCGACGCTAACGCGGCTTACTGGCAGATCAAGATAGCTCCGGAAGACCGGACAAAGAATGCTTTCATAATAAAATACAGTTTATTTGAGTTTACCAGAATTGGGTTCGTTCTGTGCAATGCCCCCTCGACCTTCGCTAGAGCTATAATTTGGTATTGCACCGACTTAACTCTAAGATTGCCTTAGCTTTCATAGACGATATCCTACTCAGGTAGGTTAAGGTTACAACCAAATAATTTAATTTTGCTTGTATTGTTGCCTCTCATTGGTTGATTTCCAAAAAGGAACGCATAACATTTTGTATAATCTGGTTTGGTATGGGGACACACCCCCTTGACGACCAGCTTAATCGTCATATCCATGCAATCCCCTCATTTCCAGACCTCGGAATCCATGGAAAATTCAAAATTTAATAAATGTACCTTCAACTTTAAAAAATTACTCGTTCTTACCTCATGTAAACAAACATCATGGCTGCTAGATCTATGTATCAGTCATTACCTCCCCTCGCTTCAAATCACTTCCGTTACTACGGTTGTATTATTGCGCGGTAAATTTGAACTTATAAAAAGCAACACAATTTTACATCAAAAGTTGTTTAATTATTTTAAAATTAAATTATAAGGAATGACTTTAATTCTTGGCCATATTATCGAGTATAATCTGGTTTGGGTCAGTTTACGCTTTTTTATAATCCGCTTCGCGGATTATAAAGCGTAAACTGACCCAAACCAGATTATACTCGATAATATGGCCAAGAATTAAAGTCATTCCTTAAATATTCTACTTTCCTATATATATGATATGACGTCATAGTAAGCTATATGACGTGAGGTTTAGATATAACAATTTCTTAACATCAATATCTAAGATTGATTTGAGGTCGTAACAATGAGTCAAAATATACAGAGGCATAATTTAAACGGAATTTTGTCGTTTCTGGGCCTCTGTAGTTATCACAGGGGTTAAATAATAGAACAAGCCCGTGATGTCATAAATGTCGATCATGCAGTAGGAGAATGAAAGTGAAACGTAAAAAAGAATTCATCTAAACAAACACAAAATATCGGAGTTTAAAAGCATTTACAATGAATATCATTACCGGTCACCAGGAGGCTGTCGTTTATTTGATATGAAATTTAAAAGTATTCGTGCGTTTCTGCGGAGTTGAGGGGAGTCAGGACACATGTCACATGACTAAATAAACATTACGTCATAATCGGTGATGATATACATGTTAAACGTTATTAAAATCAACAGTTCTTGTGTAATTTTATTCTAAATTCTAAAATTGTTTTTTAAACATTTAATTTTAGAAATTATTATTAATAAATTTTTCAAAGATCGTGCAATCATTTACATATTGTGAAATTGCCCAATTCACACATTTGTTTCTCTTTACTCTGCAGTCTGACGTTGATGACGTCATAGACGTAGTGTTTGAATTCTCAGTGCAGTGAGATCAAGTACACACACCCGTCATGATCAGTTTCATTTCATAATAAACAGGTCACAGTCAAAGTATCGTGATAAATTTCTGAATCTGAAGATTTTTTTTAATTAATATTTTTTCGTGTTAAGTAGCAGAGATTCTCTCTATTTAGAAAATTTTGAATGTTTATGTTTTCGTGTGACGTCACAATTGATTTCCCGCACTCGGAAAATACGAACGTGAAGCGTTTTTATCATGCTTACATCTTATTCAACGATGTCCTGTGCGATATTGAGGTAAGCTTCACCCTGTGATATTTATGCAGTAAATAATTACGATGAAGGACTGACATTCAATCGTAAATTTAGAAATATTTATTGACAGAATTTTTTCCTAATGAGGTTTTTGTCGTTGAAGCTGCCTTCAAAAATGCAGAAATTATCCCTCCAAAATACTATATAAATTAAAAACAATTGCTTTCAGATAATTTAAACACTATGAATATTCTGAAATATTTGATTATATAGTGTTATCTATCATATTTATCGTTTGTGCGTAAAAATTCGCATTATGGACTCCGTTATGGGCCCGTAAACATGAAGTATGTAAACTCCATACAAACTCTAAACAGGGCGGTATTTGTGTGGCGATATCTTTTAGAAACCCCATGACAGGACCCTTTTAAAATGTTAAGTACATATGAAATTAGTAATATAAAAAATACGAAAAAAATTCACTGACAGGAATTTTTTCAGCGAAAGGTCCTGTTCCTCCTTAAAACATTTTAAATAAAAATATGTAAATATTATATAATTGAATATTAAAACAGAGTGTTTAAATGTTTAACAAAATAGGAACAATAATCATAAAATTTAAATTTTGTAAAAAGGGGGGTAAATGTTTCATCCAATCCTGATTGACAAACTCCGATATAACCGAGGTGCGAAAACAATTTTAAAAGCACACGTGTTGGGCATGGTCTAAAGCAAAGACTGCGTTTTACAGTTTACAAGTATTATCAATTTTACTTTCTCTATCTGAACAGGATTTGTTGAATATATTTTAAAATGCTGTGCAGGGTTCTCCATGATTTGAAATTTTACTGTGTTGCAGAGTTTGCGCGAATCACTAAAATTTTGCGGTATTTTTGCGATCAAATTCGCGATTGAATCACTATTCATTATAATAACAAAAGAATACAGCACAGGTTTTTAAAATCACTAATTTGTTACACAAATGGTATGGTCGCACATATCGATAAAAGTAAAAAAAAAAAACATGTTCTGAAAAGCAGAGGAAATTCTGGTCAATACAGTCGAATTACTTACTATTTTTGAAAGTAAATTTTTTTCCCAGTTTTTTTTATCGAATTATACCGAATTTATGTAAATTAATATAAAACAATTTATTACATCAATTGATTTTGATACGATGTTTTACTTTCAGTGCCAACATAATTCTAGAGCGGTGGCTCTATAGAAAAAAAATTAGATATTTAAATAAAATAAATTCAATGTATTTTAAATTCAAATACCAATTAACTGTCACTAGAAGTGGGAAAACAACTTTTTTGTCGTTGTTTCTTCATGCGAGGGTCAAGGAGATAACCGATTATGTGAGGTGGAACCCTTATTAAGTCCTTATTAAGTGCTATAACTGTTAATTTTGTTTGATTAAAGTTTCAGTTATAGAAAATTGATATGTTTGGATTTTCTGATTATCGCAGATCTTTCTGTGTCGGCAAATGTTTTACTGTGTCGCACGCATTAAATTTGAACCCTTACTGTGTCGGGAGCAACACAGTAAAACAGCTCATGGAGAACCCTGGCTGTGTATTATATACATTTATGAAAGGCAATTCAAAACTATATATCTCTATGGTTAAGATAAATTTAAACTTGAGTTTTAATCTTTAAATGTAAGAACTACTTTAAAGATATCAAACATCTGACAGATTTGGTTTGTACCATACTGCGCACGGAGACGCAGAGGACTATGAGTAGTTTGTTTATGCATGTAGTAATGTACATATATTATGTATTGAAGAAAATCCTATAATGTCGCATGCAAATGTTCAATATCACAGGGATATATTTATTAACAGATAAATATAACTTAAGTTATTTTAATAACAGATCAAGCATTCCAGTTTCTAATTGCTTCATGGAAATTTAAGGACAAATTGGTTAGCGGCCAATTTTTGACGCTTGCATCAATATATGTTTCTTGTGTGTGATTCATGTGAGAATAAAGCTGATGAATAAGGTATGGTAATATAATTCTACAATTTCTTCGTAAAATTAAAGTAGGGAGGGTGTTCGTAACAAAAAAGATGCAAATGTTCAACACTACGCCGCATACCTTGAAACTTTATTTTTGTTTCTATCTAGAGTTCTTATTCTAATGTTTTTGGAAAGTGCTGCTAGAATCATATGGTTTACGGGAATTGATGCAATTTTTTTCTCGATGTTATGAAGAAAATGTAAACATTTTGGAAAGGTTTCGTCCGAAAGTATTTAATAATTATTTCTGTGATAGGACAGTAGGATTCTAGCAGCACTTTTCATGGTACAGAGATGTTTTTATATAACTATTATTACAAATTGAGACTAATTATCCCCGGGGTAGTGTTCAACTTTTCACTTTTTCATTAAGACATATTTACAAATTATAGACGTCACGTGGTGACGTCGTGGTGAAGTGCTTCTTGTAGTATAAGTCCCATTGAAGTCTATAGCATGCATACTTGTAGCAAAAGTTTTATCCTTGACTTTTCCGATTTATTAGTGTTGCATAATTATAAAGAAGTGTCAATTCGCCGAATTCTGGCCCATGTCCTGCCTTAAAAAACGTTGCGTATATGTTGTTCTAGGATCTTCAGCACATGCTCACCTTGATAACCTACGACAAGTGTTTGAGAAGTTCCGAGCGTATGGTCCCAAATTCAGGCCTCGGAAGTGTGAACTGTTTTAGACTAAGGTCGAGTTCCTTGGTAGAACCGTAAGCGAGTACGGAGTTGAGATGGGGGATCAGTACATTGAGTCAGTGCATGACTGGCCTGTTCCGTGTGATGTTAAGGGCGAAGAGCGTTTTCTCCGCTTCGCCAATTACCACCGCAGTTTTATTCCTCATTTCTCCAGAATTTTCCCTCCGCTTCATGCGGTTACCGGAAAAATCAGTTTACAGTGTGGCGAAGAGCAGCATAATGCTTTCGCGGAACTCATACAGTTAATGACCAATCCTCCAGTACTAGATATACCGAACAGTACAGGTCATTTCATCCTGGAGACTGATGCCTCGGATCATGCCGTAGGCAGGGAATTAAGCCAAGTCCAGAGTTGGAGAGAAAGAACAATATAGGGTATGGGAGTGCTGTGCTATCCGGAGAACAGCGCAGGTATTGCGCCACTCGTAAGGAGTTGTTGACGGTAATAAAATTTACAAGACAATTTCGCCACTACCTGCTGGGTAGAGATTTCACGGTTAGGACCGACCATCATAGTCTGGTCTTGTTGATGAATTTCAAACACCCTCAAAATCAGATCGCTCGATGGCAGGAGGAGCTGACCCAGTATAATATGCGGGTCATGCACAGCCCGAACAAGAAACGTGAATGCTGACGTGCTATCCAGGGACATACCCGACTCATGCCAGGGATACTTGACGAAAATTAGGGTCGAGGACTTGCTGTGCGGCAGATGCCGGTATTGCCGGCGAGCCCACGAGCGCTGGCATGATTTTAACACTGTAATAGACGATGTGATTCCATTATCCCAGCTCTTTGACGAAACGCCTTTGCTAGCGGAAAGTTTGTCCGCTTAGGGGGGGGGGGGTGTAACTGTGGTGCGTTAGATCCCACTCTCCGTCAGACCATTAATTCTAGGTCTTGGGAAGATAGTCCTATGACTGTGAGTGCTTCTGTACTCCCCAGTTTTCAGATTGCTGTCAGTGGGGTATCGAGTCTATTTCCCAAGATTGAGGCGGTTTGTCAGTTAACAGATGCTACTGCGGGAATTTCTCTATCCTCTTACAGTTCCGCAGATTTAGTTCAGAGACAGAAAAAATGATGAAGCTATAGTATACCTGAGACAGTACGTAGAGTCTGGGGCTTTACCTACCGAAAGCGACTTAATTATTTGCAGTCCGGAAGAGAAATGCTATCTTCTGGAACCTGACTGTTTCTATCTCGATGAGTCAGGTGTTGTTTGGCGAGAACCCGATGACTCGGATGCGTCCCGTCGGCTACTCGTGCCACGGAGTCGCCGATCCGAGGTCATGCTTCTATGCCATGACATTCTGTCCTCTGGTCACCAGGGAATCCAGAGAACGAAGGAACGTCTTAAGCAACAGTTCTACTGGTGGCGCATGACCAAGGACGTTAAGTTATATGTTAAAACTTGTGATGTATGCGCTAGAAACAAACGAGGTTCATTGCCGAACAGATCCGAACTTGTCATGGGATAAATACCTAGGCCCGTTGGCTGGCGCATTGCGGTTGGCGGTAAATCGCCATACCGGTTATACCCCAATTTTATCTATATAAACAGACATCAGTAGTAATGACATTGAAAACTTCCTAAGTCAAACAACATAAGTCATTTGCGTAAGAAGTTTTGATAATCAGTTTTATCGTAGACTACTTTTCTAAAAGGACGCAGAAAAGCAGAAGAGGTAACGAGGCTGGTCTGTTTGTTAACATTCGGAGATGTCAGGATAACTCTGATCCTGATAAATTCGGACCGTGGTATCAAGACCCTCAAACTAATTTTCTTAACATTTACATTGATATTTTAGTACAATTTCTTCATCAGATTTTTTAAAATTTTTATTCCAAATAAGATGATTGTATGTTACTAAAGCCCTTATTTTCTAAGTATGATTATAATGTTTAATAAAATTATTTGTGTAACATATATCCTTCCAGCGTCTGAAATTATTACTGTAGATTGGCAAATATTCACGATGGTTTTAATTTCGCTATGTTCGCGATTGTTTAATTTTCCGCGAAATTAAACCCATCGTGAATGTTATAATTAGTTTTTAACAATGTTAAATTGCTTGTAGGAAATTTTGAATTAATTTCTTGCAGCGTGAAATTAAAACCATCGCAAATGGTACTTTTTGAGATATCGTGAAATTTTAACACTGTGGAATTAAAACAATTTACAGTATTTTATACAATGTATGATTCATGAACATAAGTTCACTCTGTAAATGAGTCCGACTCTCTGAGTACTTTGATTATTCAATTACATTCTTGCCTTCTCACTACAGAGTATAAAAGAGTCTGTTTTATATATACTTTTGCAAAATACTAATACAAACATTTCCGAAAATCATAAACTAGATCGGAAGCATTTTTTGAAAGAAAAGGCTGTTTTCTTTAATTTATGAAAGGATCTTTAACTAGAATCAGAAACTGGATGGAATTTATTTTTGCAATAAAAGGCTGGTTTTTATTGGGTCGAGCGAAGCTCGATCGTCATCCAGTGATCGGTCAGATTTACGCGACCGAATATGTCAGTGGATGCATCCGCAATAGAAAATAGCAACAGCTGTAAACCAATTTCTTTTAAAACGTTCACAATGGCTTGAATATAAAAGTAAATCAATTGTATCTTCAATAAATTCAACTACAAAACAACGATATATTATGTTTAAGTTTTTACGCAAGAAAACGTTATGGTTGTTGCGGGTGAATTACTACAGAGAGGGTGCGTCGAATGACATTTATTACATTTTGGGACCGATTACTGTATTACAAACAACCTTAATGACGCTAAAATAATTACAAAATAAAGACAATGGAATACTACAATACTATAAAGATTGAGTTTCTTAATCTAAGCTTTACTTTTACAATCTTCAATCCAATTTAATCTGAACAACCAATGTTATTGACCAGCTCAGTATTACTGTATTTATCTATTTCACCCACTTGTTTACCGCGCCCTATCGTAAGTCGATCGTACTTGTAACAATAGAGTCATGGTTGTAGTTTAGATGCAATTACTATACTGCAGAACAACGCTCCGACAATAGAAAGAATAATTTATAAATTTATGAAACCCTTTATAGGTCTTCGATTGATTGAAAAGGAAATTAGATTGATATTGAAAATGAACATTTCTGACGATGTCTGGTCAATTCGAACCCTGCTTCATTCGGTCTTGAAAATACGGCCCTATACTGTATTTGTGTTAAGACCATTTTTTATTTTATTATTATGTTACCGGAGTCACTCACTTGACCTATCTTCAGATCTTTTGCAAATTGTTTTTTGTGTTCGACGCCATTGAAGCCTTTCAGGCTTTTGATCTTTTATTTATTGAAGAATCTTAAAGTTACATTTTACATGCAGATGTATCACTGTGTACATAAAGATAATCAAATTAAAAATTAAACGTTAATTTGGATACGCCATTTTAACTCTTTACAACTTACTGAACTGTTATGCAACATAGACTTAATGTTCACGTCATAGAAAATGAAATTTACCATTTCCCCGCAAGCACCTTATAGCGTGGTACACGTTTCTCTTAAATTTAGCGTAAATAATATTATGACATACAATTTTAATACAAATATAACTTTTCCTATTTTATGAGATTTTTGCAAGTATAAAATAGAATGAAATTGGCATTAAATTAAATATTAAAAGAACTTTTTAAAGTGCGTGAAAATGCGTGATTGCGGGGAAACGGTATATGCGTGATTTTGCGTTAGAAATAGGAAATGGTTTATGCGTTAAAATGCGTGACTGTGGGGAAGGGGGTTAATCCTTGCATTTTGGAATGCTTATCGTTTATGTTTATACTAAGCATAAACATTCCTCTTGCCAGGAAGTGTTACAAAACTGCTATATATTTTAATAAAAGTCAGTGTCTTTAAGAGGGTAGAAATCCTTGATACATATGTTAACGTAAGCCAGTTTCTAGGTGTTCTGTGGGAAGGGGATTGTGTACTTCTGTTAAAGGACAATTCTAGTTTCTGTTTATTTGATTGCTAATTTTTTTTTTGTTTTGTTACCACCTTTCAGAAAATCAATAAATGCATACTATGGCCTCCTCCCCTTACTCATCTACAGAGGAGACGACAAATGCCTGTAGAGCCTGTCGACTTCTCCTGGGTCCGTGTACAGATCAACTGAGGGATGTTTTAGTTCACCACGTACCCCTGTCAGCATTCCCACACGTAATTCAAAACAAAATAAGCAATCTTCCCCGTCTGACAGCTCAACAGATGAATCTTATTTTACCAAGAGGTAGTAGTTATACAGGGAACTATGGTGATATTGACATTTCTTTATTGTACATACTACTTAGAAACATTTGTAGCATAACAGCACACAACAAAGGCTGGGGAAATGATCCAGAGCCTACAGACCGATCTCTCTCTGCCAACATTGAGAGGATCCGTATTGCCAGAAATCAGTGTGTACATTCTTCTAGTCCCGTCCTGTCCAACGCTGATTTTAATACAATCTGGTCTACTGTCAGATCAGCAGTTGTGGACATTGATTCTTTCCTTATCAACGGGAACAAGTTTCAAAGAGAGGTGGACTTTTTAAGACATGAGACAATGGACCCTGTCCGTGACTGCCGTTACATAGAAGAACTGAGGAAACAGACTGAAGAAAATACAGAAACAAGAAAAATAGTTCAAGGCCTGGAAAGTAAATTTTAAATTATTAAGTTTGATATAGCGCATAATATACAGCTAAATACTGTTTAAATTTGATTCTGCAGTACATGCTTACTTAAAAACTTTTTTTTCTGCCAGGAAAATTAGAAGAAAATGAAAAGGACACAATTGAAAACCGCAATAAAATACAGAAAATTGTTGGTGAGTACACCTTAATATAAGATTTCCTGAAATAGTTTTTCAACTGCTTTGAACCCGTTGAAGAAAAATGTATTTCAAATCAAAATTTGTTTTCAATTTTTAGGATGGTAAACTGGTTATTTGTCAATTATTCTATATAAGAATTTCATGATGACTTTCAAACTTACCATTTAACCTTGTAATGAATACATTGTAATGTTGAAAGCTAAAATTTGTGGCAAACTTATGTCATTGCAATATTGATTGTTTATAAAACAAAATCATTTAAAGCTTACGAATCCATGCAGACGGTTTCGGTGTTAAAGCAAGTGATAGTTGTTTTGTAGTACTTGAAAGTGATAGTAATATGCAGTCATTCCCATGTAGGGCTAATTATTTAAAATCCTTACCAAGAATTGATTATTGAATGAAGTCAGGTCCAAAAGATGTCTTGCACAAACTTCTCATATTTTGTTAGGGGGCTTGAATTACATTAATCACATTGAAACTTGAAACTTTTGAATTTTTTATTTACTCAAGGTCTCACATAATACAATTTTTGAACATCTAAAACTAGTCAGCAAAATAGGAACAAACATGTGTTCAAGAGTAACGGGTGTTGGCAGATGATAATAAATGTTGTATCATTGCTTAAAACCTGACATGAAAATTCTACAGTATTAACTTAGTCCAACAAGAACATATATATCATGGCTATTCATGAATTTAACAAAAACACTGTTAATATTTCTGTTTTAGTATAAATCGTGGGTTCAAAATGTATACATTTCTTGTTTAAAGTAGTCACAATTGAACAAAAAATTGAATTCATCATGTGTGGCATGTGTCTCCGTGAATGTCCTAACAAACAATACCTGCTATTAATATTAGTTATGTTCCCCAAACGGAGTTTGGGAACATATTGTTTTTACTCGGTTTCTTATTATTAAGGTCTTCCGTCTTCAGCGGAAGACCTTCTTGTTATTCGTTTGTTTCTTTTCCACTGTTTTTAAGGTCTTCCGTCTTCAGCGGAAGACCTTATTGTTTTTCTTAGGTTTCTTTTCCACTATTTTTAGGGTCTTCCGCTTCCTTCGGAAGACCCTACTGTTATTCTACTGTTTCTTATTATTATTTTATTTTTTTTTTCCGCTCGATTTTTGACAGGCGATTTCTCAAAGACCTTTGGACTGATTTTTATGAAACTTTCAGGTTAGATACCTTGTAATTAAACCTATTTACACATGTTTTCAATTTTTTGATGCATGCCTTTAATTGTGAGTTATTGCCCTTTAATTGATAATTTTGATGTCTCGTTTCCACTAAAAATCTCAAGAACGACGTAAGATATTTACACGAAAGTTGGAGAACTTGTAGCCAATACATTGTAGATGTGCAGAACGATAAAATTATAAGCTGATTTCCTAAAGTTTGGAAGCTATAAAACGGCAAATTTTAGTAATTTTTTTTCTTGAATTTTTGCTACTTTTTGTGTAATAACTTTTGAACCGAGAATAATTTGGTAAGAAATATATAACAAAAGTTGTGTGTAATTACGAGAGCTTTCATATTAGATTAATGAAAAGGGGCTGGCCCCTATAATTAGGGGTTAATAGCTCATACACGTTTTTTC
>PRKT01000682.1:43095-61547 GCA_003671525.1 Saccostrea glomerata
AAAAAAGGGTTTCAACTTTCCTGGTGTGCAAAAAGCATATCAATTACCCCAACCACTTAAAGACTCTGGAGGAGCTAAGTTTAAGTCGTTTCAACAAGAAACGGCTTTAGGCCAAAGCACACTGAGTCAAAGTGGAGGGGGTATAATGAGCACACAAGCCCCTTCAGTGTTACAACAGTGGCCCTCTCAACAAGGTGTGATGTATCCACAACCTCCAGCAAATCAAATTGGGCAATTTACAATGTTGGGTGGCTTACCCACAAATCAGCAAGGCCCATATCCTCCTTATGGCATGCATCCGTATCCACCCACTAGTGGATATTCTAACCAGTGGGGGATGATGCCATATCCACAACAGATGATGCCATATGGTATGCATCCGTGGGGACCATATCAGCAGTATCCCCCGTATGCATTGCCATCACCACCATACGGTGTCCCAGGGCAACCAGGATTTGCACAGCCAGGGGTTTTTCAATCTATGGCTGTCAAACCTGAGCCTGAAATGATTAATTATGGAGGTCATCAACCATTTGCTGGAGCATTGCATGCTCAAACATTGGGCGGTTCAGTACCGTTAAATGTTTCAAGTATGCAAAATGCCATGACATTTGAGCAAGATATGGGAACATCCCAATCACCGGGCGGTTCATTACTGTTAGGTGATAAGGGCATGTCTCAAATGCAGCCCACACCAACCCAGGAACCTCTACAAACATACATGCATCCCACTCAACAAGCACCACAAATACATGTGCCTCAACTACAACCAGTACAACACATTCCTCCACAAATGCAACATGTGCCTCCACAGGTACAACCAGTACAAAACATTCCTCCACAAATGCAACATGTGCCCCCACCGGTAGCACCAGTACAGCAACACATACCCCCCGCTCCACAAGAACCACAAATGCAGCCACAGCCACTTCAGGCACCACAACCACCACAAATACAGCCACTTCAGGCACCACAACCACCACAAATACAGCCACTTCAGGCACCACAACCACCACAAATACATCAAGCACCACATTTGCAGCCACATGCACCACAAATTTATCCACAGGCACCTCCAATACACCAACACCCGCATGCACAGCCAATTCTGCCTTATCCACAAATACCGCAGAACAATCGACAAGACAGAATTGACACTCTGCCTAAGTCAATGCGGTATGATGGAAAGGATTCTTGGAAGGCTTTCCAGCAAAAATTTCTGCGGTTTGCAGAAGTAAAAAACTGGAGGCCTCAAGAATCCAAAGATTATTTGGGTTGGTGCTTGGAGGGAAAGGCGAGTGAATACTATGCGACAATTATATCGCAAGACGCAGAAATAGGTTTTTTGCAATTAATGCAAAAAATGGAAAAGAGGTTCGGGTATAAAGAAATACCCGAAACAGCTCAATTGAAGATAAATTCACTCGCTCAGGGAGCCGGAGAAAGTTTAGAAGAGTGGGCTGATCGTGTGTTTCAGTTAGCTCTTCGGGCTTATGAAGGCTTGCCTGAAGAATATATGCTCAAGCAGGCGGTAAAGAGAATATGTCATGGCTGTACTGACAGAGAAGCTGGTCAGTATGCCATAAACCAGCACCCTACCAATATCGAGGAAACAATTGATCATCTAAAAAGTTTCCAATATAATCACCAAGCGATTTATGGTAGGGGGAGGAGGGAAATTAGAGAAGTATTGATTTGTGGGGATGATGCGGATACCGGTTCCGTATGTTCCCACAAGGATCAATTCAAAGTGTCTAAGATTCAAGGGGATGGGGTACAAAACCGTATCTCGAAACTTGAAGAATATATGGGCTCTCTAAAGACAAATATGGACACTATCATGAAGAAAATGGAAGCCCTCGCAACAACAAGGACACCGAGCCGCAGTCCACCAAGGTTTAGGAACTCAGCGTCTCGGTCAACTTCGAGATCTCCATCCCCAGCGCGGAGGTGTTACAGCTGCGGCAGTACATCCCACTTTAAAGCGGATTGTCCTAGCCTCAACAGCGTTAACAGACCATCGAAAAGTGTCACCTTCGCTAGCCCCAAGAAGGAGGGAAACGAGAAGGGATCAGGACAGTAGGCCAACCCTTGATCCCTAATGAAGGCCTGACCATTGATGATTCTGACCCGCCCGACGAGATTTACATAAGGAAAATGAGGTCATCGTCTAATATTAAAGTCCAGTTAGATATAAATGGTGTACCTGTTGCGGCGGTTATTGATACCGCGGCTCAGGTAACTATAGTATCTGATAAGCTGTATAATTCCTTTAATGCAAAACCATCCATTCTGAAAAAGGTAATATTACATACAGCAGGACGAGATTTAAGAATGACAGGATATAGAGTCGTGCCGGTAAGTATTGTCATAGGGTCTCAGACTTTCATTGACAACGAAGTATTTGTGGCGCCAGTGGATGATGATATGCTCTTAGGACTTGACTTCCTACAACAACATCAGGCAATAATCAACATGAGTGAAGGTTTTATTGAAATTGGCCAGGAGCGTATAGCAATGAATTCTTGTTCTGGTGGTGATCCTAGTACAGCAAAAGTGGCTAAAGTTACATTGATTAAAAAGACTAATGTTCCACCCTATGCTGTACTGAGAGTACCATGCAGTCTAAGTACGTCATTGGAAGATTACGTCATTGAGCCAATTCAATCAAATACTCTTTTGTCTCCCAGAATATTACAATCTAAGGGTTCTACACCTTTGGTTTGTTTTATTAATTTATCTAGTAAGAACATCAAATTAAAACAGGGAGAGGAAGTTGGAACCGCTCATGAGATTTTAGATATATTACAAGAAAATGAGCCTGAGGAAGTCAAAATTCAGAAAGTGTCCTCTAAAGGTACAGATAAAGATAAAGAGGAAGAGGTACCTGAACATCTTAAAGATCTGCTGATCAAGTCTGGAGAGCATTTATCATCCAAAGAGAAATCACTCCTCAGAGATGTCTTATCGTCCTATGCAGATGTTTTCGCCAAGAACGAATTTGACCTAGGAAATTTTACGGCAATAGAGCACGGCATAGATACCGGAGATGCTAGGCCAATTAAACAACGCTTGCGTAGAACACCTGCATGTTATGTGGACGAGGAGGAAAAACATCTCAATAAGTTGCTTAGTGCTGGAGTCATTGAACCCTCATCATCCGAATGGGCATCGGCACCTGTACTTGTAAGGAAAAAAGATGGCAGCCTCCGGTGGTGTGTTGATTACAGAGCATTAAATGCAGTCACCAAAAAGGATGTCTTTCCCCTCCCATTGGTTGACGAGTGTTTGGACACACTTACCGGAAATATTTGGTTTTCAAAATTAGACGCCAACTGGGCCTACTTACAAGTGAAAGTCAAAGATGCAGACAAAGAGAAAACTGCCTTTATTACCAAATATGGCTCGTTTCAATTTAATAGGATGGGGTTCGGACTCTGTAATGCACCCAGTACTTATTCCCGAGTGATGAATCTTGTACTACGTGGCCTACATTGGAAAACAGTCCTGGCGTTTCTTGACGACATACTTGTTTTGGGAAAAACCTTTCAGGAACATTTAAACAATATTGTTGATGTTCTTGAGAGATTTAGATCTTATGGTTTGAAACTTAAACCCAAGAAGTGTGTGCTGTTTAGAAAGGAAGTGGAATTCCTGGGGCGTACCGTCAACAAAACAGGATTAGGAATTGGACCCAGCTACATAGATCAAGTGCGCAAGTGGCCAGTACCTACCTGCACTAAGGATGTTGAACGGTTCTGTGGATTTGCAAATTACCACAGGAATTTCATCAAAGAATTCGCTAGGATGACAGTTCCCTTGTATGCGATAACAGGTAAGAATAGGTTTTACTGGGGTGAGGAGCAACAGTCGGCTTTTGAAAAAGTAAAACTGGCCCTCACAAGTGCTCCTGTTCTTACTCTACCTACAAAGGATGGTTATTTTATATTGGATACCGACGCTTCCGAATTTGCAATAGGAGCAGAATTATCTCAAATACAAAATGGCGAGGAGAGGACTATTTCCTATGCTAGTCTGACTTTATTACCTGAACAACGACGTTACTGTACTACTCGTAAGGAGTTTCTAGCAGTTGTTGTTTTTACTCGGTATTACCGCTACTATTTGCTAGGAAGACCATTCACAGTACGTACAGACCATAGCAGCCTTCAGTGGTTATTGAACTTCCGTTTTCCTGAAGGTCAGTTGGCTCGTTGGATGGAGGAATTAAGCCAGTACAATATGACCATTCAGCATAGGGAAGGTAAGAAGCATGTCAATGCAGACGCACTGTCCAGAATAAGTGCAGAAAACCCATGTTCTTTCTATCGTGGAGATTTCAAAATAGAAGACTTACCCTGTGTAGGATGTTTTTACTGCCACCGAGCCCATAAGAACTGGGGTGAGTTTCTGGACGATGTCGACAATGTAGTGCTTCTCACGGAAGCGCAACAGGTATCCGAGGACAAAGCTACCCAGTGTGACGAAGACTATCAAGTTAGACTTATTACCCAGTCCTGGCTGCCCAACCATTCCTGGGATGATATTAAAAGAGCTCAATCAGAGGATCCAGATATCAAAGTAGTTTATCGTTGGTTCGCAACTAAACTCGCGCCTGGAAATGAGCTTTCTCTAATGTCAAAAGCAGCGAAACTCTACTGGATTAATAAGGAACTATTCACACTGGATGAAAGAGAAGTCTTATATAAGGTTGAGGAAAACAACAGAGTCCTTGTGCTTCCTAAAACCTTGCGAGTGGAAGTCATGAGCAGGTGCCATGACATTCCTGCTGCAGGACATCAAGGAATTGTAAGGACTCTGGGCCGAGTGAAGGAGAGGTTTTACTGGTATTCCATGACAGTGGATGTTCAAAATTATGTTGTGTCTTGCGCTGTCTGTAATAGAAATAAAAAACCCACCAGACATGCGAGATGTAATTTAACCCAGTTCCATGCAGGAATACCGATGGAAAGAGTTCATTTGGATTTTCTGGGACCATTGCCAGTTACTAAGAATAACAACTCATACATTCTGATGATGGTGGATCAATTTACGAAGTGGGTTGAGTGTATCCCCCTACCGTCACAGACTGCCTTGGTAACTGCAAAAGCCTCCATCAATGAATTCTTTACAAGATTTGGATATCCCCTTCAAATATTAACAGATCAAGGGACGAATTTCACAAGCCAACTCTTTACAGAGATGTGTGAAATACTCCAAATCCATAAGACGCAAACCACTCCTTTCCGCGCATCAGCCAATGGTCAAGTTGAACGGTTTAACAGGACTCTAATGGATGCAGTGAGATGTTATGTTTCCAAAACACCAAGTGAGTGGGACGAGTGGATTCCACAAATAGCTGGTGCACTTAGATCCTGTATAAACCGCAGTACCGGCTTCACCCCAAATATGCTGATGTTAGGCCGAGAAGTGACTCAACCTGTGGACCTGATGTTTCCGGTTCCCAAGAATGGACAGTACCAAAATGCGGATCAGTACTTGGCTGAGCTAATGGACAACATTAGTACAGCTCATGAGGTTGCTAGAACTACCCTACAAACGACACAGGGTATCATGAAGCGTGATTACGATCTCAGGGCCTTAGTACATTGTTACAAAGTTGGAGATATTGTATACGTTCTTGATACTGCGACAGTTAAGGGTAAGTGCCGCAAATTGAGTCCATCATGGAAAGGACCGGGAGTAATAACGGAGAAGCTATCCGCGTACATCTACAAGGTCAAACTGCGTGGGAAAATCATAAGCATGAATCATGACCGCATTAAATTGTGCAAAGATCGCGAAATTCCGCAGTGGATCCGCAAACACCTCAACAAAGCTCCATCAGATACTAGGGCTGATAATCAGTTTTGTATCTGTAATGGACCGGACACGGGTTCCTTTATGATTCAGTGCGATGAATGCCGAGACTGGTTTCACGGTTCCTGCGTCAACGTAGATAAAGATTACGCGGAAAAGTTGTCCTTTTATCTATGTCCCGAATGTGACCGCTAGTAAAAAATTAATAATCTATTAAATAACATATGGTTCTGATCTATGCAGTAAAATGTTATATGCTTGTCATTTGCAATGCTGATAGAACAGTACACTTGTGTTATAAATGTTGTTTGCTAATTTATAAAATAACATATGGTTCTGATCTATGCAGTAAAATGTTATATGCCTGCCATTTGCAATGCTGATAGAACAGTATACTTATGTTATTAATCTTATTACAGTTGAAGAAGAAGTGGACCATTCCTTAAGACCAGGGTCATGTCACTTTAATTAATACATATATATGTATATTTAAGTCCTTCTGGATCACCCTGTCTGTCTGTCTTTTTGTATATTATATCCCCCATATTATTGTAATTGTATTATTGAATATAAGCTTAATATCTATATTGATTAATATTAATCATGTCAGCCTACAAGAGATCTTGGAAATCGGAGAAGCCCTCCATACGTCAGAACACAGGAGAGCATTACGTCGCATTTGTGAGAAGGAAAACCGCCAACAGAAGTCTAGTTGATCCTAAGAAGCTGGTTTACGACTTGGCCCTGTTGAACGATGGAACTCCTCACCATACCATTTGCGACGTGATAGTAGAGCAATACCGATTAGCCAAGGATGAAGGAGACAGCAGATGGATAGAGGCGACGAGACGTGAAGCTGCCACGATACTCTGCTCAGAGAGGTGGGTTGATGAGAACCTTCCATCATTGTCCCGTAAACCTAGACCACTGAGGAAGAGAAGGCCCCCATCAGCAACTGTTTCATCAGCCACTTCTTCAGCCATGTGTGTGGATATACGGCTGTTATCCAATCCAGATCTAGAAGTGGTACGTGAGAATGCTATGGAACCTTCTAAACCTTGTGTTGCCGAGGAACAGACGATGGTGATGGAAGAGGCGAATGAAGATGACGTTTCCGAAGTGCATGAAGTGGCGGAATCATCCGTAACACATGACACGGCGGATCGGGAGTGTTCCGAAGTGCATGACACGGCGGAGTTTTCCGTAGTACATGACACGGCGGACCAGGATCATCATGAGCCTACCACTGTATCCAGGCCATTCAAGTCTATATTACCTGTTAAGTCATCTGGAAGTTATTCTGCACGCAGAGTCCAGACCAATATTAAGGAAACGGAACAGTCCGCCAAGCGACCTAGACTTGACCCTGAGCTCCGGGTAACAGTGGATTTGCATAACGTCAACCACCCTTTTTTCCAGAGATGCCCGTTTCCCGACTGTGGAAGGAAGGAGAGGAAGGTCAAGCGCCATGTCCAGCGTAGCCACCTGCCTAAGCTCTTCAACGACATAAGACCGTTACGATATTTGGATGAGTCTACTTTGTCCCAGTTACAAGTTTCAGCGTTGCAGTCTTTGGCAAGGAGTGTTTTAGGACCTGATGCTGACCTACTCTCAGCGATGGATTATGTAAATCGCTCAGGCATGCTCACCTCGGACACCACTCTTCACCCAGATACACTTGTGTTCATGAGAAGATTGTGTGCACACCAAGGATGGTTGGAGCCACCTGAGGGTTTTACATTGTCTCCCCTCAATTCACCAGCAGCTCTTTTCCACTGGAGGTGTTTAGTAGTGTTGATGTCACCTTTGCAGCCCATGCAGCGCGAAGAATTTCGTACACATGGACGTGTTACAGGGGGCATCACTAGTACTCTTGATACCAAGGAGACTCAAGTTCCGGTCGTTGACTCGTCGACAGAGGATGAATTTACAGTCATAGATGTCAGTTATGGATCTGATGTGGACATCCCTATAGAACCACTACCAGTATCTCAGAGCGACCCATGTATAGTTCAGGAGCTGTGCAGTCCTCAGACATCTACCGTTCTTGAAGCCTTTGACAGTCATTTCCATCTTGACCGGACTTGTTCCCGCATATGGAGATGTTCCTCAGGAAGATCTGTGGAGGATTTACTATCTCATTCGTATTCTAGTGATCTACGTCCTAACCTCGAAGTTACAGTTTCAGGAGGAGTAGTCATCTATAGTGAACCATCAACACATCCAGAGTCTGTAGACATGTGTGGTCCTTGGAGAATGGCCGTAGGAGTGCACCCCAAGCATGTAGACGAATTGACACCAGATAGGTTCCTCCATATGAAGAACATGTTGAACAGCCCATATGTCGTGGCTTTAGGCGAGATTGGGTTAGATAGAACTGTCCCTGTGAAGCTGTGGAGACGTCAAGATGAAGTTTTCCGCCAAGTGCTCACATTAACTCGTAAGGATAAAGTCCTCGTCCTTCACTTGCGTGGAATTGCCGCAGACAGGATTGGGATGGATGTACACGCACGCTGCATCCAGTTACTTAGGAAATCGTGTGATCCAGACCAACCCATACATCTTCACTGCTTCATGGGCGATCCAGAGTTAGTTAAGGAATGGTTAGACTGCTGTTCGAATGTCTACTTTGGTTTCACAGGTGCTGTGACTAACTTTAGTGCCGATCAAATTGCCGGTTTACAGTCCGTTCCAATGAGCCGCTTGCTGCTGGAAACAGATTCCCCATATATGAAACCAGGAGGAGGAGCTGTTAACACCCCAGCGTTCATTGGTGACGTCGCCACCGAAGTTGCATCGAAACTACAAGTTAGCGTACAGTATCTATTGAAGGAGACAGTCAAGAATAGCCGTCGCCTTTACCAGTTTTAGTTGTCATATGTTGAGACAATTCCCTGAATTACAGGTCTGGATTGTTTTCCGACCAAGTTCGTGTGGAATATCTTATATTGATTATTTGCTTTTTCCATAACTATAGGTCTGGATTCTTTTCCGACCAAGTTATTGCAGATTATTGTATCTATTGTAACTACAAGTAGGTTAAATGTTAATGTTTTCTATGTACATGTATTAGTAGATATAATTTAAACCTGTTAAATAAAACGGGGAGGAATGTGGTGAAATTGCCTCGTTTCACATTCTCCCTACTACATGTATTATGACCTCTGACCTTGGTCTGTCCATATGCTGGGTATATGTCACGGGGTACCCAGTATTATCCTGAAGCTTCAGTCCCGGTTTCCCAGTCTACTTTACCAGTTGTGTTTCCATTATTGCCTTTGTTACCTTGTTTGTTTATTCCTGGACTCATTGACTGTCGCCTTTGTTCATAAGGTAAGGCGCCAGTTATTTATATTGTATGTAATTATCGGTTACACGACAATTGGCGTCGCCGGTAAATTTATATTTACATTTGCTAAACTAGCAAGTGTTTGTCACTCGTTAACGAAAGACGAGGTGACAAGTGACTATCGTGCATAAATTTGGTCATTTTGGAATATATAGGAACCTGTTGTTACGGGCGTTATATATAACGTTAGTAACAAAGCCTACAATTTGACCAATTTCATATTTTTTCACTTGTGCTTACAAGAAGCACATGGTGAAGTTTTCATATTTGAATTGAATTTTTGTTTTCGTACGGGCGTTAACAATTAACGTTGTACGAAAAATTATTATTGTGTGAATAAATTATTATTTTGAGTGCATTATTACATGCGTACACGTGCGTTTTCAATAAAAACGTTGTGTGCGATATTTGTGTACTCAGAGCAGATTTTCCTGTCACTCGTGTTTATGTAAACACGTGGGTGATTTTGATCTGCCAAGTGTAGATTTTTCATATAATTAGAAATTTTCTCTTACTTTTTTGCAATATATTATCGTTTTTGGCTGTTTCCATTAACGTCGATACGATAATATTAGTGTTTAGTGCATTATTTCCATTTATTGAATTTTTTCGATATCTTGTTCATTCATTTGTCGTCTTGTCGGTCGCCATTTTTTCTCGCTTTGGCGCCAAACTGACAGTGACGTTTTGCGCAGTTTAGCTTTAGCACAACGTGACTTCCTGTTTGAGAAAATAAACATCCGGTGTTTTTTGTAAAAGTTTATTTACGTTTCAGAATAAAAGAAAATAGACGTTTTCTTTTTTGAAATATTAAATTTTTGATAAAAATTATTTCATTTTCAATTAGTCACGGTTGTGTCTACTGTCAATATTTGATTCTAAAGAATTTTTTCCTTGAGAACATTAGTTAAAATCTGACCTTGTTTATTTACTTGAATATTCAAAACAAATTTTTCTTTCCAAATAGTAATACAAAGCTTTAAATAATACAATCATTTAAGCATTAGGTTTTTTTTTATGTAGGGGATTAGGTCACAAGTATTGATTGTTTTTCATTATTCAATTAACAATAGTTTTCTGGCTTTTTAAGTAAAGAAAACAAATATTTTGAATTTTGTTCAGGCTTTTTAAGTTAGAACAAAATAAAATTAAGATCAATTAAGCAAATCATAATAGTTTTCTGGCTTGTTAAGTAAAGAAAACAAACACTTTGAATTTTGTTTAGGCTTTTTAAGTTAAAACAAAATTAATTGAAGAACAACCATTCATGTCTTACTAGTTTTCTGGCTTATTAAGTAAAGAAAACATTCTGAATTTTGTTCAGGCTTCTTAAGTTAGAACAAAATAAATTTAAGATCTGTCATCAAGCACTAGCGGTCACAATGATTAAAATTAATTACGCCAGTAAGAAAGAACTTCAAACGATAAAAGGCGTTGGACCAGCAGTAGCGGAAAATATTCTGAAGTATCAGTACGCATCTGGTAATATTTTAAGTGCGGCAGATTTTCAACACATTCCGTACTTGAATATTACTCAAGAAGAACTTGCTAAAATTGATTTTCAGCAAAACCATGAATGGGATAATCAACTTGCAAACGACATGGCTGAAAATCAAGGAAACATTGAAAATCAAGAAATTGAAGATCAAATGAATGTAACTGAAGCGGGTATTGCGCAAAATACAACTAACACAGAAAGTGATACGCCTGTTACTTTGCAGCCAAATACGCCAGTCACTGATGTGCCAATTATGTCGACAGACAATGTGCCAGCAGATATCATTGGCTCACCAGTGGCTACTAATGACATTTTCGGAAACGTGCAGGCAGTTATTGACACGCATAACAAGAAAATGTCAGAGAAAAAAGGTTACAACTTTCCAGGCATGCAAAAAGCGTATCAATTACCTCAACCACTTAAAGACTCTGGAGGAGCTAAGTTTAAGTCGTTTCAACATGAAATGGCTTTAGACCAAAGCACACTGAGTCAAAGTGGTGGGGGTATAATGAGCACACAAGCCCCTTCAGTGTTACAACAGGTGCCCTCTCAACAAGGTGTGATGTATCCACCACCTCCAACAAATCAAATTGGGCAATTTACAATGTTGGGTAGCATACCCACAAGCCAGCATGGCCCATACCATCCCTATGGCATGCATCCGTATCCACCCACTAGTGGATATTCTAACCAGTGGGGGATGATGCCATATCCACAACAGATGATGCCATATGGTATGCATCCATGGGGACCATATCAGCAGTATCCCCAGTATGCATTGCCATCGCCACAATACGGTATCCCAGGGCAACCAGGATTTGCACAGCCAGGGGTTTTTCAATCTATGGCTGTCAAACCTGAGCCTGAAATGATTAATTATGGAGGTCATCAACCATTTGCTGGAGCATTGCATGCTCAAACATTGGGCGGTTCAGTACCGTTAAATGTTTCAAGTATGCAAAATGCCATGACATTTGAGCAAGATATGGGAACATCCCAATCACCGGGCGGTTCATTACCGTTAGGTGATCAGGGCATGTCTCAAATGCAGACCACACCAACCCAGGCACCTCCACAAACATACATGCTTACCAATCAACAAGCACCACAAATACATGTGCCTCATCAAATGCCACAATCAGTACAACACATTCCTCCACAAATGCAACATGTGCCCCCACAGCCAGCACCACAGGTACAACCGGCACAAAACATACCCCCTGCACCACAAATGCAACATGTGCCCCCACCGGTAGCACCAGTACAGCAAAACATACCCCCTGCACCACAAATGCAACATGTGCTCCAACAGGTAGCTCAAGTACAGCAACATATACCCCCCGCTCCACAAGAACCACAAATGCAGCCACAGCCACTTCAGCCACCACAACCACCACAAATGCAGCCACTGCAGGCACCACCACAAATGCAGCCGCAACCACTTCAGGCACCACAACCGCCACCACAAATACATCAAGCACCACATTTGCAACCACATGCACCACAAATTTATCCACAGGCACCTCCAATACACCAACACCCGCATGCACAGCCAATTCTGCCTTATCCACAAATACCGCAGAACAATCGACAAGACAGAATTGACACTCTGCCATCACATGAGACTGTGCTTGAATCGGTATTAGTGTCCTTTGGAAATATTGATCCCAAAACTGTTATTGAGCGATGTAATAAACGGAAACTATTCGAACTTATTCGAACACAGAACTATCGTCAAAAACCAACTGAAGTCGTCTTCAAAACTCCTAAAAAGTGTTACAAACATTTGGCTGAGAGACTGTTGCGGGGTGATAATGGTGATGGATGTGAAGATGAACCGTGGCGTGTGGCATGTCATATAACTTGGCATTCTGCTTGCGATGACCCTGAATTTGCCCGATTTTTATTGGATCTTAAAAAAAACAAACGAACAGAGCTTATCTTCTCCGAACGTGTTGGTTCTAAAACTCTGAGAGAGTATCTACTTTCTAAAATGAGCCCTATTTTACAACGCGTTGATTTAGATTTTCGTCAAGTCCAATCAGAGGAAGCACCTGTCCAGTGGGTTTACCTTTCTAAAATGAGCCCTTTTTTACAACGCGTTGATTTAGATTTTCGTCTAGTCCAATCAGAGGAAGCACCTGTCCAGTGGGCTAACCGTGATTTCAATCTTTATATGAGAGAATACTAGTATATAGAGGAAAAACGACTACAGTATATCACTGGGTTCTGCGCATGCCCGGGGATTTTAGTCGCTTCAAATGGAAGCGATGTTCCAATGATTTTCATTCTACGGTAATAGTATCCGAGGTCTTATATTCTTAGGTTTTCTCTACATATTTTAATCTTACATGTAAAAGAAGACAAAACAAATAAAATTTTGAATTTTGAATCGTAATATTGTTTTTTTTTTCTTCGTATAGAATTATTAGATGATCTTTTAAATTTCTTTAACGGAATAAACAGCTTCACACTTAATTGGTAAATTGAGCAGATACTAGTGTTTTAAAAAGAATGGAAAAATTTATGCTACGTCCCTCAGTCATTTCTTATCAGGTGTGAAGCAGGCCGCGGGCGTTATCTTAAACAGGTGTCAAAAATTACATGTTTGATACGATTGATACCAAAACTTAGACGAGCTCACATTTGATCTCAGTATCACTTTACCAAAGGAATATGTAGTGAAAAAGTGAGACCGAGCTCAAAAGTGAGCTCTTCTAAGTTTTATGACTCCCAGGCCTGGTAAAAAAACCTTAAAATATCCGTATTTTACCAAAATAGAGTGTGAAATTTTATATTTAATTTCGACCAGTTTTTGTTTTACAGATACATAACGAGAAACACATATAATTCTTAACGAATAAATAATAAAGAAAAAAATTAAAAACATACCAACTGTTAGGATGGTTGGTCAAAGGACAGCTTTAGAAGTCTACTACAACTCGAAATGTAAGATTACTTAAGGTAGGACAAAACACCTGTGGATTCTATTTTAACCAATTTCTTAGAAAGTGTCGAGGGAAAAAAAGAATAATATTACTTTTTTGACAACAATGAATGATCTTTGTAAGAAAAAAAAATAATTTTTTGCATATTAGAATTGCATTAACGCAGCATTACACTAAAATAGCAGAAAATAGGTCGGGGATTCCCAGTTGCTTATTTTTAGAAATCTGACTTGCTTAGTGGCACCGAATCGCGAACGAAAGTAGATTTACACCGACAGAAAGCGCTTTGCGCTGCGCTTAGCGCTTAAAAATGATTTGATTACTTCGTGGGATTTGTTATGTGCAAGTGTATGCATTTTTTGTTAACAAATATCACCGACTTATAAACACACAAACTGAGAGTTTGTCATTTAGAATATGTGAGAACAAGTACTATTACCAGTCAGTACCACTGACTTATAAATAGTACAGATTGAGAGTTTGACATTTATAATATGTGAGAACAAGTACTAGTGGCCATTACATCATTTCTCATTTTCCTTTGAAAAAAGAACAGTTGCAAGAAATCAGAAGTGTTTTGCTTTATTTCTAATATAGTATGCAAACATTAATATCTACTTGTTGTAACCACTTACTTTGACCTGTTTTACTTTTTACACTTGTTCTCTTTAAACAATTTTTATAATGTCAAACAAACCACAAATTCTGATCGGTATTATATTACCAGTATTTCACAGCATTTTCTAATGCATGTATTGTGCGATAATTGATTATGTCGAAAAAATAGATCAAGAATGATTGGCAGTTTTTGTCATGGCTTTATTGATTAATAGTCAAATCAATCAGCAATATAATCAATAGTCAAAATCAATCATCAATACAATCAATAGTCAAATGAATCATCAATACAATGAATACAATAATGTACACAAGGTATCTCTACAATGATGTACATAAAGTATCAATTCAATGATGTACACAGTGTATATTGAATAATTAATACTCAATGTGTACAATGATATTCAATGATAAACAATGATATTCAATCAATGATGTATGCAAAGTGTATACATGTATTTACACAATGGGTACAATGATATTCAATGATATGCAATGATATTCAATGATATGCAATAATATGCAATGATATTCAATTATATACAATGATATTCAATGATAAATGAATTGCAATGAGCAGGTAGCAATGTATTACAAAGACAATGGTCTACGTCAACTTTATCAATAGTATATGACGTAGAATCAATAGCAATGGCACAATGACGGAAGCTCAATTATTGGCCACTGGCCCTGGAAGATAACAGGATCAGCAGCGAGCTTCTAGCAAAATTTGGCCATATGTCTTCACATGGGGGCTAATAAAGCGCTGCGTGTGAAGACATCCGCCACATGCAGCAAATTTTGCCCATGCCATGACAAAACTTCTATTTATTACAGTTATGCAAAATTAATTACTGCTTGATACATATGCAGTCAACTGTAGAACTAGGGAAGTTTTATATGATTTTGAATTTAAATTTTTTAACATTTGCAATAACAAGTGGAATAATAAACTATTTAATAATGGAAATGGTGGGTAGCACTGCAAATTTGACAAATTATTTTGATTATGCCACACTGAATGGTATAGAGGAAAATAGCAGAATGTGCTATATATAAAATGATCAATAACTGTTCAATTATAGTTCAGTTGTTGCAACTTGCAAATATGAATAATATATGTGATGATCAATAACTGTTCAATAGTTCAATAAATCAAAAATTGCAAAGATCAATAATATATGTAATTATCAATAACTAAATGGAAATGATATGTAGTACTGCAAATTTTGACATTTTTTTTTTTTTTTTGATTATGACAGACTGAATGGTATAGAGGAAAATGGTAGAATGTGCTATATGCGAAAGGTGAATACCCTTTGGATATAATTTTGATGAGCACTGTTGAATATCTGGGTAGTGACTATACCCTCACGCCACCCCTTGTGGCAATGAACCAATATGATGAGCTATTTATCCTAATACGAGCCTTGTGTGAAAACATGGGCCAGAAATAATTCCTTGGCAGTATTTGTGACCCAATAAATTTTAACCTTGGTATTAAACATAATTGAAAACAAGACAGAGTCAATTTCATAAACTTTTGTAGATGGCAAAGGGACATGGTACCAATACTTTTACCCAAGTGAATCATTATGACATGTGGTTTGTCGTACTATGACACCAGAGTTCGAATATTTGAATGGTTGGCCCTGTTTCCATGTCGATGTCATTCCTTGTTGACCAGACCATCTGACATGGATGTTGTATTGTTGTAAGTCCAATTCGCATTATCTAAATTGATGAATGTGTGGTTTTTTGCATAATATAACAAAGATGATCCAATAATCCACATACCATGACAGAAGTGCCTGCAAACTTAGGATACGTTAAAAAAACAGTAAAAATGTGTTGTCAAGTGTCTGACCGACTATAATCACATGCAAGTCTAAACTGCATGGACTTCTATCTCCCTTTAATCCTTATATAATCTTGCGACAAGCCTGATAAATTCAAGTGTGTTGCACCCCCAATTCTAATAGTATTACCCTTAAATGTTTTAGTGTCAAAGCCAACAAATCAAATAAATTTCTGTAGCATTCAGGTAAATTGGAATGATGAGAAGGCTTCACACCAAGGTAAGCCAAAAACTGAACCTGGAATGTTGGGTCTAATTGACAAGTAGCTGTGTGTATTTTAAATAATGTAGATGTTTCTTGGTTTGACAAAATGTGGAATTTTTTTTTATATATATGTCTATTTAATCTATTAATTAATTAACTTATTTATATTCATTTAAATTTATTTGTCTATTTATTTATTTATTTATTTTAATTTAATTTCTTTTTTTAATATCTATTTAATCTATGAATTCATTGACTTATTTATTTAAATTTATTTGTCTATTTATGGGCTAAAGCTGCATTGTGAAATCTTCAGCTACATGCCATACTTCCTAATAAAACTTTACTGTTTAGCCAAAATTGAATGACAAAGGCCACAGCATTGCACAATACTGCATTTGAAAGGTGAGCCTCTTGAAATTGACAATACACAAGCAAATAAATTTTAATTCTTTATCAATGTGCTCTGGAATGAATATAGTTTGGCTTGTGGATTTTATAACTAGAACAAGAAATGTAAATAAGTAGTTGGGCCTTCAATTTTAATATGAATAATTGAAATTCCTATTTCCTGACAAATTTGTTAATGTTTAGGTAGTTTCTAACATTCTAAGAGATCCTTGCAATTTAATTATTTATTTATGCCTGAGCTGTATATGGTTTCCTTCTCAGTCAGTCTTAGCTTACCATCTTGTTAATCTGTAAACTCTCACACTCCCTGATCTGTGACTCTTTCTTCAAAAATATTTCTCAATCAGTGTCAAAAATGGAGGCACAAACAATGATGGTGATGATCGAAGTGATGTCAATGCAAAATAAATAAATAAACATTGAATAAATAGCATATATCAAGACAAGCACAAGTGTAACAAGACTGTCAAGAGAACAGCTGATTGATACACAAAGTAATTCAATTAAATGCAAATAAAAATATTAACAGTTAAAATAACAAAGTGATAATGCCACTATGGTTGGATGCTCAGAAAATGTCTTTCTTAAGGTTCATTCAAAATCAAATTCCTCGCTGCACATAAAAATTAAAACAATTTTACCGTGTTTTACTGTTTACACGGAAGCCATGATAGCTGGAAAATCTGAAGTCCGAACCCGATGATCTGTGACACCAATCCATGTCGTGGCGGATCTAACAGGCACGTGATCACTTCCCGCCCCGGATACGTCATTGCATGATGGGCACCATTTGTAAACGTTGGTTTAAATAACAACGAGTAGTTGGGTTCAATTTCACCAATGTATTAATAAACTGAGGTCATGTTGTTGACAAACAAGAGTTCAAAACATGGTATATGAAGCTGATCTGTATATGGTTCCCTTCTCAGTCAGTCATAGCTGACTGAATTGAACTGGTTGCCGAAGTGACTGGAAAAGTAAAGTCGATGAAGATGCAAGAGGTACACATGATGCCTGCAGTGTATTATAAGTAGGTAGCACATCTACTGTGATGGTTGCTGCACACGTGGTTACCATGGTCGTTGGGGATGTTGATACTTTATATATGCCATGGTAATTCTCACATCGGGTAATATGGATGGGCGCTTAGTCCTGGATCTATTTGCCCTGATTATATTCATATTTCGGACGTTGGACGATAAGTGGAAGACAAGATGAAGATGAATATTGTTGGGACTAAACTCGATGCTGATCGAGCTTCAATGGATGACGGAAGATGGAAAGGAAGACCAAATGCACATGCGTAATGGATGTGGCGAAATGAAGTCAGTGCATTTGAGTGAGAGTTATCTCTCCTGGACTTTATATCTCTATTTGTCTCCATAACGGGACTTAACTCATATTGAGTTAAGTCGGATTAAAGAGCCATCGGAATTTCATAAATATTAAAAATTCAACAGTACATGTTGTAGACAACGTAATCTTAACATTCATATTTATTTTAAATATTTGTGCAATTAACATGTATTTGGATAATCTCTTTAATGTTTCATGTTCAGATTCATTATGAGCAGAGGGTTTAAGAAAGCTAATGTTAACCAATTGTTAACGTCAACATCTCACCAAATTACTAGCCAAATTATGAGACTGGTCAAAGTTCATATTAATTATATTAATTTAAGATAAAAACATAAATCTAAGCATATTACTATTAGATATCAAAGGTTAACCCCCACCCCCACCCC
>PRKT01000682.1:63091-74230 GCA_003671525.1 Saccostrea glomerata
CCCCCCCCCCCCCCCCACTCTGCCCCTTACGTTTTGGTGCAGTAGTGCAGTATAGTCAAAGAAGGTTATGTGGTGGTGTATTTAAAGAAATTAGGTACTAAATGAAATTCGACCCCCCGCTTTCACGCCCCAAAATAGGATTTTCAGATTTGGACAAATTTTTCTGTCATTTTTACAGATTTGAAATATTATTTCAGATTCCCTATAAATCAAACAAACAATATGGATGTTATTTTGCTTGTTTAATATGGCGCTTCTGACCGCGGTGATCAATTTGCTGGGGCTACCACAGGGCTGCCCCACAATCAACAATCAATACAACAAATGTGACGACCCAAATCGGGCGGATCATGCACTGGGTAGGTCACAAGTGCATGAACGTCACCAATGCAATAATCAATCAAATTCAATCAATCAATCATTAATCAATCAGTCAATAAATCAATTCAAATATCAATCAAGTCAATTACTTGTCAATCAATCAAAAATTAATCAATCAATCAATTCCAATATCAATCAAGTCAAAAAACAATGGAATGAGCGTAAGAATATATGTTGCACTCGTCCAATTGCGTTGAGGTGCGACGGAATACGCAAACACTAGGAATTCCAACCACGACAAGGCTGAAGTGGGCAGTATCCCAAACAGGCAGTCATCACGGTATAGGTAAAACAGAGACTTCATCACCGCGACATTGGTTGATGCAGAATCCCCAACAGGCAGTCATCACGGTATAGCATATGGAGAAATGGCGTTCATTCTGCTCATTTACATATTCGCCATATTGGAGCTATAATGGCGGCAGATTCTTTAAAGGATTATATAGAAAACTTACAAAAAATTGCCAATTTTTATATTCTAATTATTTCGGATAAAGTTCTTCCGCCGATCTTTTGTTTTTTCTTTATATCCTCTACCGGAAATAAAAATGATGTTGATGCCAAAGTGAAAGTTGCGACCGCCTTTTTCTTATGAAAATTCGAAGCGAGAGTACATTGTTTTAATGAAGAAAAGAGAACTCAATTAGTGTTTTTATCATTTTTGGTGATTAAATGTAAGTGTTTATTGCATGATGACAGAGTTCTTCCGCCGATTAATAGGTGCAAACGAAGGTCTATTATTAGAAAATATTGCTGTTATAAAATTGTATGAAGAGTTACGACCGCCTTTTAAATTTAAAAACGGCAATTTTTTTGCATTCGCCTGACCTAGTAATTATTGAAACATACGGTAGGCCTATCATTAATTGCCAACTGACGATAACGCTAAGTTCTACCCATTCAGATATGTCGATGCTTAAAGAAATTCAAATAAAAAGTCTTGCATGTTTTTATATAAAATAATTAAAGAAATGGTATAATTTGAGTTTTTGCAGGATCTTATGAATATTAATGAGAAGTAAATCACGTGGGAGCAACCTCATGAATAAACTGCACGTCATTTCTCCATATGGGTAGAATAGAGACCTCATCACTGCGACAATGGTTAATGCGAATGCTGTACCCAACAGGCAGTCTTTGAAGAATACGCAATCATACAGAATTCACTAATGCAACACAAGTTGATGAAGACTTTGGACCAAGCAGGGCACCATTGAGGAATATTGGAGCACACGATTATCACTGCGACATGGGATGTTGTGGACAAAGGCCAAGCAGGAAGTCTTCAGCTACAATGACATAACAAGAACAGCAGTATTTCTTCTAAAACAAGAGGAGGGTGGGTGGGGAAAATTAAAACATGGCAACAATTCAACTTCACAAAATTTTCCATGACCTTACCATTTTCTCGATTTATCGAGAAAGGAAGAGTAGGAAACAACTATGTATTAGACTAGTATATGTAAATGGACCTCAATTATCCGGATTGATAGGTTGGGACTAAAGGTACATATAATTATATATCTATAAGGACTTAAGATATCCGAAATGGATAATTAAAAGAATTAATTTAATTAAAATATTTTTTTTCCCTTTCTCTAATTGTCATTCTATTTCTACTGTTTCCATACATCTTTCCACCACAGTATTTAATTGTAATATTCTATTATTTTAATTTTTATTTGTTTAAAAATCACTTTCCCCCAAATGCAATCTTTGTTAATTAAGTACTGCTTGGTAACTGAATTTTGTTTCTCCTGGGCAAATGCTTTTTGACTATAAAATGCTTCAATATGTTAGAGTATTATGACATTTAAGGGTAGAGAATTTATTCCTATGAAAGATTGAAATTATTAATATATTTTTATTTAAATGCTTATTTACAAGCTTTAATTTGCGGCCCCATTAACCCTATCAAGTTATAGAAAACTCAATCTGAGCAGGTTGATTTATTTTCTTATCAATTTGTGAAGTTTAATTTCATTTTTAAAGGACCAGTATGAAGATCGAGACATCCTAAGATAATAGCAATAACTTCTTACCCTTGTGCGACTCTTATGCCTCGTACTAATATAATTTACTCCTTGTTTGTGGCTGAACCCAGCATATCTATTCTAAGGCATATGAATGAATGATTATTGCTGTTTTACTCTGTTATGAAGCCAAATTCTACAGCTTTCTTGTGCTAGAACCTTCATCACCCTGATACAAAAAGCTCACTCTAAGAAAACTCTAAAATTGTTTTTTTTTTAAAGGTCATACGAAACAATACTTTGAACACGTTGAGTTATATACGGGGATACCTTAATCAATGTTAAATAAAAAGAATTTTAATTCTTTAAGAACAATTTAATGCACGTTCACTACGGTAGAGGTGATCAAAATTACTTGATCACAAAAATGATTCTCAATGATAGCCGCTTATCTCCCTTAGCTGATGACGTCAATAAGACCCACTTGTATACACATGTAAACAATAGTGTGTCTATGGAACACAGTGTTGTTTTTCTACATATCTTTGAAAAATGCCTCAGTGCGCTGCATTTAACTGCAATGTTCGGTCACAGAAGGGAGTAGCAATGTACCTTTTTCCCAAGGATCCAAAATACAGAAGAATTTGGGAGCAGAATCTTCGACGAGATGGATTTGTAGTCTCGGACACCTCAAGGTTAAGCGCGAAACATTTCACAGATGATCAGTTTTCAATACATCCGTTGGTAGCCAAAAAATGTGGATACAAGAAAATTGATCTTAAGCCAAATGCAGTACCAACGATTTTTAATTTTCCCAAGTCTGAGACCAAGACTCGTAGAAGCTCCACGGCTTATTTCAAGCGAAGAGCACTGGAACTAAGCCCATGATTGAAACACAAGAAATATGAAATTTGAATAAATCAATATATATATATATATATATATATATATATATATATATATATATATATATATATATATATATATATATATATATATATATATATATATATATATATATATATATATATATATATATATATATATATATATATATATTTAGACTGTACCATACATCAGTAAAAAATATTATTATAGTTTGAACTTTCATTTACGATTATATTTTTATAATTTATAAATATCAAAATATACAGAGAGAGAGAGAGAGATAGAGAGAGAGAGAGAAAGATTTTGAAGTAATCACCCTTTAAATACGCACTAATTTTTGAAGTACATATAAAAACCAAAAAAAAGATGAAATGAATAAAGACTTATAAATTTTAGACTTTTGGGACACTTAATGAATCGCCACAGGAAGAGCCATGCAACATTCATCTACTTACTAAGCCCAGCGACGACTCCATACTCAAGGGTAATATTGACACCCCCACCCCCTTCCCTGAGATACGCTAGGTCTAGTGTCTCAGCGAATTTGTTTTGTTTAATTTACAATGTCTTCGATAAGGAAAAAAGAATAGTATAATATTATATTTCTTTTAGCTATTTCCTGCAAGTCAGCTGGAAATTGACATTTACAATACAACATCAGAATCTAAATATATTGTTTTATTGTTCTATACTGTGAGAGTTTTGGCAACCTTGAGCTGCTTAGAGAGAAAGAGACAGTACCTTGGGTTTTTTCATCACAAAATAAAGAAGAATGCTGTGGGTTTTACTTTAAAAATAAAACGTTTCTCGGTTGGGGGGGGGGGGATAAAAGTGTATAATGGAGGATAGGGTCTTGTCTCTAGCACATATTTTCATATGCACTTTTATGTTTTTCTTGTAGAATAAAAATATGTTTTTTTTGTTTTATTTAGATTTCTCCGAAGTGTCTGAGAACATTCTTCAAGATCCTGATGACAAGCTTAAATATCATGCATTCACCCAAACTTCACAAATGTCTAGCGTAGGTTTTTTTTTTTTTTTAAATTTTGTTATGTATAATATAAAATACATGTATAAATATGTATATAAAACTTTTTATGTAGTTATTAAGTGTCCAAATTTAATTTAAACCATGATATTTGGAGTCGGCAATAGGAGATCATGACAAGATTAATCTGTATGAATATTAAGTTTTTCCTATCTGATCTGCCGAATGTAATCAACAGGGACATCAGAGCATCAGCGTACGGGCGTCGCCTACGTCAAGGGAAATCGGAATACAGGTTGACGATTGTTCCAACAAGTCAAGAGTCCCAGAAGACACAGAGCTGGATGACACGTGGACCGATTCCAAGCTGGAGTCTGAAATGGATGATTCAGACACAGAGTGGAGCCTGCCTTTTGAGGACGACGATGAAGAGGATGAGGTGAAGCCTAGAGATATAACTGGTTTAGCTGGTGACACAAAATTTATTATCTACAAAAGCAGTCTGGAGCAGCTCCTGCCAACGCATTGTTCACAGTGTGGGGATGCATAAACAAGAAGCTGACTTTATATGGAGGATGTTGGGCACTGTTGTGCATATTCAACATATTTGCAAGAAATGCAGCGATCTTTGGGAATGGGCGAGCCAACCATTTTCCGGCACGATGCCATGGGGGAATTTAATTCTTGCTGCAGCAACGCTCTTCAGTGGAGGTAGCCCTATTAAGACCATCAACACGTTGAAGTTTGCTGGCATCCAATGTTTTAGCCATAGAACCTACTTTTCCCTCCAGCAGCTTTACTTAGTACCAGCTGTTCAAATGGTAGCCGTAATAAAAACTTAAATATTCTTTTAAAAAGACACGACCAAATATTTAATATTTTCGCGTTTTATGGAGGAACATGTTTGAAAATAATTTAGAAATTGATATTATACAAGAAAGAGCTTGAGTCAGAAAGTACACAAATTCGCCTGTTTTCAAAATAGGACAATTTTGCCTCTAGATATATCTACAGATTGTATATTTTTTCAAACCAACTTTCTTTTTTCAATATCTCTTTCATATTTTCCGTAAGAGGTCTTCAAAATAGCATATGTATATGGCCGAATTTCGTACATTTTACGGAACGTCATAATGACGTTGTGAATTTTAACACTTCTGAGTTCCCATAAATAAAGTGGTAAATATTTTCATTAATTGATGAGAATTTCACAAAAATGTATTTTACAATATATTACAGATAGTACTTTGATATTTTGTTAATAAAAGATAACTTAATTTGAAATTATAATGTCAGGTGTAAACAAGCATACAGTCCCTGAAACGTTCTACTTTCCCATTTTTCCGTTCGCTCACCGTTCGTTCACCGTTCGTTCAGCGTTCGTTCACCGTTCGTTCAGCGTGCGTTCACCGTTCGCTCTTCGTTCACAGTTTTGCGTTCACCGTTCACCGTGCGCTCGCGTTCACCGTTCACAAAACGTTCACCGTTCGCTCTTCGTTCCGTTTACTTTGCGTTCACCTTGCGTTCACAGTTCACTTATCGTTCAGTCTTCATTGTCATTCGGAACTCCGAAGTGAAAGGACTTATCATTTTGATGGTAAGGATTTACACGTTTTTTAATTAAATAACTAAAACACCGTGTTTGAAGAATAATTATTTCATTGCAAAAATTATCAACGATATTCATATTTTTATCATTATAACTTAGTTGTTACTTTATCCGTGAAATTCCCCTGAAAAATAATATATTAAGTACCTACATGTATGTAGAACGATGCTAAAATATCATATTTTGAAAAAGGGCAATGTACAAATGCTTCAGGCACGGCATAATCTTGTTGTAATGTAAAAACATTAATGGATGGATAATAATCCAAGTAGGACAAGAACACACAAAAACTTTTTTTCTAACACGTATTTAAAAAATTGCACGAAAACATATATGAGAACTACATATAGGTCTTAGAATTATGAACAGTACATCAGATATTCATTAATTAATTATCTCTAGAGCTAATGGAATTTATAAGCGTGATTTTAAATTTTAGAAAAGACCAACTGTTTCAAATGTAATACATTCGATTTTTTTTGTACACTAAGTTAAGTCTAATATTAGAAAGGGAAAATTCCATCATTCACCGTACCTTAATATATGTTTGCCATTCAATATACCTCTCCGTGCCTTATCTCTCGATATCAAATACTTAGTTACATGTAGTATATCCAGAATATTTTAAATAATATTCAATGTGTCTTGTAACACAAAAAAAAATCAGTCTTAAAACGAACATCAAACAGTGATTAAACAATAGTATTTCAAAATATACATGTTTTGCAATATGTCAACAGACAATTGTGAATTTCAAAGAAAAAATCCGTAATTTTTCTCAGAATCGCGTTGCCACGAAAATACATGTTTGGTTGTTTCAACCGGGTACAATGTAATTAATTCATTATATAAGTAGTAGTTTTTTCTTCTAAAGTCCACATTATTTTATTAGTTAAAAGAATAAGCATAATTATTTACTATATAAGTAAATTAATTTATTTTTTAACTGTACGCGGTAACAAATACACGTTTTACGGCGATTAAAATCATGTTATTAAAATATCGATTTAAACATAGGTATGTACAGAAAAAAAAAATGTTTTTATTTTCATTTATTTATTTATCTATTGTTTATCTAAGTAGTAGTTTTATCTTCTGAAGTCCAAATTATTTTATTAATTTTTTTTTTATTTTTTTAATTTAAATTTTTATAATTATTATTTATTTTTATTAATTTATTTATCTATTTATTTAACTTTTGTTTATCTATTATTTATTTATATTTATTCATGACATTTGAATTATAGAATAAAAGAATAATTTCAATGCAAGGAAATGACCGAAGGCATTCCGAATAAATTGTTCATCTTGCGTTCACCGTTCGTTCACCGTTCACTTTGCGCTCGCGTTTGCGCTCCGTTCGCGTTCTGCGTTCACTTACCGTTCACCGTTCACACATCGTTCACCAAGTTGCGTTCAGCGTTCACACATCGTTCACTCACCGTTCGCTCTGCGTTCGTTCACCGTTCGTTCAGCGTTCGTTCACCGTTCAGGTGGGAAAGTAGAACGTTTCAGGGACTGTAGGTACATGTACATAAACAAGTGTTTATCGCGGTACACGTAAAAAATTAGATACGTTGTAACGTTTCATTATTGACATTGATAATGTTTTAAAATAATAAATTCATTAATAAATTACATAAAGTTTATGCATTTGATATTTTAATCAACCTGTATATATAAAGCCAAGTCCAGGAACGTAGCAACCCGGGGATGTTAAATGTTAAAATAAAAATAGTACTGGTCACACAATTGATTGCGCCCATGGGAAAAGGGCCCTTTTTAGCAATTTTTATGCATTTTGAGTTTTTCACGGATTTTGATAGAGTAAGGTTAAAAGTTGTCAAATATGTAGGTTTTTTCTTCATTTTAATCAAAGATACTTTAACAAGTTCATAATGACGTCATGTTTCTCAACAACGTCAAACTTTTTCAGAGTGAACGTAAAATGATTTTCTTTTGTAATTTTACTACGGTAATTAATAGTTACATAATATTTAATATTTGCCCACGCGCATAATTTTTTTTTTATTCTCATTGTCTCTTTTAATTATTAATAATTATTTAATAGTTACATGTATATATATTATGGATTCAGCAGTGGTGCTTATTATTATGATCGAGTGTTTGCTTAATATTTCACTTTTTTATGACATCAGGGGGAAACCTGAACAGCTAGCGGGCGACATCCATTCAGTCTTTTTGGAAACAATTATTTTCTCAAACAAAAGATTTACTAGTAATCCATACAAGAGTCATTTGATAAGACTGTAGAATTCATTAGAAAATTATTATAATTTAAACCATACAAGAGTCATTTGAAAAGACTGTAGAATTCATTAGAAAATTATTACATGTATAATTTAAACATTGCTCTCAGTAGGTCAAGATGTATTTTTTTTTGCTTGAATTCAGCATAAAACGATATATCTTTGGTTACCATATATGTGAAAATTAATTTTAAAAAACTATATCTGGAACAATAATACGCTACCTCAATGCTACTGCGAAGTGAAAATTTATTTGATCGTTCTTTTTCTTCTAAATTTCATATAAAGACAGAAAAATTGCATAGAATGGTAACATGTTATTACGCAATACAAAAGACAGTGAATAAAAAGGAAATTCGATTGATTCACTGCATATATAAGATTGTCTGTCTGCATTGGGTGAATAATGACACTGCTTTTTGGAAAATATAAGGATACACGAAATATTTTACAGTCTAGCAGTTAAAATATTTTAATATTTACATGTACAAATCAAAAAAGTGGAAATTTCATAAACAAATGAATGAGTTATAATCCGCACACAATTAAATAATAGATCTATAGACTCAGAATTAATGTGTGCGTTGGTGAGAAAGGGGGGGGGGGTGGTAAAAATCTAAATGGCAGAAACTTACAATTCCTCTGAACACGACTTAAGATAAATAAATACATATTTTTACCTCCCAAGTTTTAGGTGCACAGGCGTAGAGAACACTGCGTATAATGTTAATCCCTCATATGTAAGACAGTACCGGTGTTCAAAGTAATCATCCTCATGTTTTAGCAAAATGTTATCACGATCATCAACTGACTTTGCAAATTTTTAGAAGAAATAATAAATGGATTTATTTTCAATAATCTTTACAGCGTGTTTATTGACAATCACTAGACATGGTTGAAGTTTCATTTTTCCCTGTCATCTTTCTGCTTTTCAACATTTTCAACTATTTTCGACACTTGTGTATTTTTGAGCAATATCTATACTTCGTTGAAAACGAGTACTTCCGAGAGCAGCATATTAGCAAACTTCTGATGCAAGAACGCCGCTAAATCAGAGGCAGATCCTCTGGTTTCGCACCCCCCCCCCCACCCTTTCAACTTTTTAAAACAATATTTACTAAACTAAAACACATTATTAAAATCAGGTTTTCCTATTTTATGTATGTGAGGGTGTGTGTGTTTGTGAATTTAACCCTATGGCAGGGTGCCCCTAATTTTTTTCTTATCTTGAATTATTCCTTACATCCAATCTATCGAAAAATCAGTTCAATTGCCGGTGATATTCATTTAAATTAAATTTCTTAAGAGCAACGAAGTACAGTCTTCCTATCATATGGAACTTGAAGGATTGAAAAGAAGTTTGTCACGTCTAGAGACAGAAGATATAGATGTATCGCATCTTGTGACTGATCGACATAGTCAGGTGAAATGTTATATGAAAAGAGATCAGCCCCAAATCATCCACATGTTTGACGTGTGGCATGTTGCCAAAGGTATACAATTCTAATTTTTTATAATAAGTTTGGTTAAATATTTTTGTCTGCATAATTAAAAAATATTTAAAAATATAGTACCCATTTTTATTTTTCTAAGGTGTATATAAGAAGTTAGAGGCTGTATCAAAAAAACGTTTGTGCAACGTGGTTGGTGAATAGTCCCACTCGATCAGTAACCATTTATACTGGTGTGCCGCATCTAGTGACGGTAATGGGGATCTCATCTCCCAGAAATGGCTTTCTATATTGAACCACGTGACAAATGTTCACGAGGGACATGGCGAACTTTTTCCAAGATGCTTACACGGACCTCTTGAGGACAGAGACTGCATAACAAAGGGTAATTAATTTTCCTAAACTGATATGATGATTTTAATGAAACAATAATTTTTGAAAAACAAAAATGAAACTGTATAATTACCTAAGTTTTGTATCATGTTAATAGGTTCCAAGGCATATGTAGAATTAGAGGCAGTCGTAAAAGGGAAGCTTTTGATTACGGACATCCAAAAACTGTCTCATATTGGTCAGACCTCTAGCCTCGAGTCGTTTCATATAGTTGTATGCTCTTACGCTCCAAAAGCTGTGCACTTCCTTTTCACACAGATGCAGGCTCGGCAAGTACACATGCAGTTAATGAATGAAATTGAATCATATTCTGCGATAATTTTAAGATTAAATGTTTTTTTTTTTTTAATTTATGACTTCAGTGAAACCGTTTTAATGATTATTAATATTTAAAAAAAAAATAATTCAGGTTATTTCTTGCTGCTTTGCACTTCAACGAGAAAAGTGCCAGACAACAAAGCAGGACAAAAGAAGGGGACAAACAATACGCCGTGTCTTATCCAAAAGGACGATGTGGAGATGGTGTCGCTAAAGAGGTCAAAGTAGATCAAACTTTCAGTGAGTATTAATACAAAATAGGTATGTTTTAAAACAAAATCTTCCTATAACCTTATAACAATTATTTTTTCACTACTTAGATTACATTGCTGAACTTATGGACGCTGTGGTGGGATTAAGAGAAGTAAATGACAGCTATACCAAAGCAAGAGCTGCCATTGACCGCCGTGTCCGAATCCCTCCACCAATATCAAAGAGTACCCCAAAACCACCGAAGAATGTCATAGTTCGAAGACATACGACTCGCTTTAATTGATTGATTGAATAAATGTTATAATGCAATATCTTTGTTTAAATTACTTTTAATGATAAATATGTTGTGCTCAGTTAAGATAAAACAGAGATTGTCTTGAGCTCAGTAACGTGGTTCCCAAGGGTACCTAAATCCACAGAATTGATGACTGGGAAACTTTTGTCTTATAGCTGTTACCACACAAGCTGGCAATATTCGTCGGTTGTATCTTCCTTAGCGCCTCCAAATAAATCTAGCAAACCGACGATATGCTAAATGCCGATATAACCTTTAGAAAAAAGAAAGTCAGAATGGTATTGGGTTGTTATAAAGCATGTGAAAAAAAATAATCGTTACATGGCTTCGAAACACAGAAGGGGGGGGGGGGGGCTAGCC